>MNCI01027521.1:266830-394454 GCA_015680685.1 Gnetum montanum
CCGAAAATACCAAAAAAATCACATACCTCAGACTTGCTTAACCATACACCGTGACACTTACAAGCAAGCCTGGGAAGACAACGAACGATTAACCCCAAGTGTTTCTTGTGGCGTTAAGGCATTTAGTCTGCGGAGTTCGACCGGATCGCGCGTGTACGCTCGTTTCGTATGGTGGAGTGTAGGGGTACCTCGCCACTCATCAATATGATAGATGATATTATAGGGCTCTTAATACTCCTAGTTGTAAACATAATTGAAATGAGATTAAAATCTAAGTCTAAGCAATAATGTAAATATATTCTATCCTAATAGCAATATGTATTTGTTCTTGGTTTACTAGTCATGTCTTGGACTGATGTAGTTATCACTGGGATTACCAAGTGGAATTACTACTGAGTGAATTAAGCAATGCCACTATTGGGTTACCTACACTTCATGCTTGATACTAGTTGTACCCATTTCGCTTACTAATAACATGTAAAGGAAAGTGCTTGAAAATGTAAAGTGTTAACTAAGGAAAGCAAGAAATTATTCTAAGTAAAACAACAAAAAATTATTATAAGTAAAACATAAAGAAAACTAAGGAATGGTACAATGATGAGAAATAGCTTTGATCTTTATTTCCACACATAAATTGTGTTCAAGTATAATTTACTTGAATAAAGATGCCGGTCAACTACTTGACACCACATTGTGGACATTCACTTTATTACTAAAACTACAAAAACAAATTGCAAGAATCTTGCTAAGGGTTGTAATCAAAAGTTGTTTCATGTGCACTCAAGTGTCATATTTAAAGGGTTGCATAAATCTTGAGACATTGCATCAATGATGACGTAAGATGAGCTATGATATCATTGATACGATATTGAAGTGGTGAAAAAGTGGATGTTATCATATCCCCATGACTAATTAGAAACTTGTCCTTGAGTTAAAACAAAATGACAATAGAGTCCCTTACAAAAGTGGGAGGTAGCTTTGGCTTGATATGATTTAACTATTTACATAACTTTGAATGCCGCATTGGTGGTTTACAAAAATTGGACATCATTGACAATTGATAACAAAACAAAAACTGAAGTAGCATGATGTAGCTTTAAGTTCTTGGTAGTGGAAGTCCTTCCATTGAATTTTTTCCTTTATCATTAGGCTTTTCAATTGATTTCCATTGAGGAGCACCTAAAGCTTTTCTTCCTCTATCCTTGGATCATGTATCATCCATGCTAATTGTGCAATGTTGAATGGAATTAGTACATCTCATGAGCATGGTAGTTGCAGGAACATTTTATTTACTTTGACATACCATGTATCAAATTGTTGTTGTTTATTAAAATCCTTGGTCATGTTTCATAATTCTTGATAGTTTGACATCTGATATGCTAGGTTCACTACTACATCCTTCCATCCTTGGTACCTTGCCTTTATAATCTCAAGTTTGGGGTTTGCAACATGGAACTTTTGCAAGGTGTCTTTCCTATCTGCGAACTCCTTCTCATACATGATGTATACTACTACTACCTATTTCTCAAGTTTGTTTTGAGGTTGTCTTTCTATTAACATGGCCAAGTTAGCATATTAGAGATTTGCTAACCCCATTTATTCTGTAAGATCCTCAATCTGTAGGTTTTTTTTTTGGTCTTACCTTGGTGGATGTGGGCTAAACTATCCAAGATGGACTACCAATTTGGTGTCTAAGCAATGATGGAATTAATTTTGGCCTTTGCCATCTGAATTTCTTTCTCATTTATTTTCTTATACATGCCCACTTGGTCCCTAAAATGCTCTTTGAGCTTCTCGTGTCTCTTGGCCTCATTTTGCCATGTACTTATCTCAATAGCTGACTTTTTCTTGATAGTGCATACTTCTTTCATTCCTATTCTCTTGAGCCAGTTGCCTTATATATTGGTTGATTCTAATTAATTGTTCTTGTAATTGATGAATAATTTCCTTGAGAACATTTTTTTGCTTTTATATATCTATCAACCTTGTGTTACCAGCATCGAGCTTCTTGTTTTCATGTTCCAAGGTTGTGAGAGCTTTGGCATGTGTGTATGTTTGTGCTTTAGTGACTGAGAAATTCCACACTGCCTTATATCTTTCCATCTCTACATCTATACTGTGGATAATCAACTACCCTACCTGATCAGTTATGAATTATTCAAGCTAGTTTGGGGCAACAAATCATGCAAGATCCCTTACTGCTACTTTGAGAGTTACTAATCCATTCTATAATCTCTCCACCTTGTTCTTAGCATGTTCTACCCTCATCTATGCCATTAGAAACTTCCCTTTTGTGGCTATGAAATTAGATTGCAGTATAGTTATATCATTGGGGATATCAAATAGATTTTGCATAACCTAGCCCATTTGCAGTAGTCTGTCAAGTAGATCTTCATGTTCAACAAGAGTCATCGAGGTACCAGCTAGCATTTGGTCATCTATAGCTCTAGAGATATTAGCTGGTGGCACAATAGGAACATTAAATGATTCTTTGATATGATCAGTAATTACTTCAGCTACTCCCACTACATCTTGGTGTTGCATAATCATGACTGTGGTGCCTTCACCAATTTCTAACATTACTTGGAATGATGTAGAATTCCATGAAATTTGTTATGCTTAGTCTTCCTTTTCTCTTGTTTGTAATGATAACTGCTCACTAGCAGGTCCTATGGAAATTGTGGGCCTCACTAAGCTTTCTCTAACTTTGTAGAGATTAAAGCCCTTCCTTGCTCTCTTACTGATTGTATTTTCTATGTAACATAGATAGCTCATTGATGGATGGTAGTCTTGTGGAGGTGGTGGAGCTTATTATTTTGGTCTATCTCCAGCAGGTGGTTGATTATTGGGTTTTGCTTGCTACCATTTGATGAACGGTGAGTAAATCATATGCCCAACCATACGAATCACTAAGCGTTCATGCACAATCCGATTGAATTTCATGGAGTTATAGCCTTCTAAGTACATTGGTCTCTAAGAAGTGAAACTAGCTGTTGCAATCTTCCCAATTACACTTGTGAAATGAAAAGGTATGGTTAAGTGCAACTGAGGCATATGATATTTATCATTTTTTATGTTTTATGTTTTAAGTCACCTAAGGATAAAGAATAATGAATAAAATAAAATAAAATAATTAAATGGATAATTTAATCTAACTAGGTACACCTAACTGATCCTAACATAAGCATTCATTCCCACTTGCTGTACACATCTTAAACACGTTTAATGCTACTAGGTTACCAAATGTTAAGCATTATTAGGGTTACTAAGCATCAAGCGTATGCTCGAAGTGGCCATACTTATGTGTTTAATTAATTACTATTTAATCTAGCTTAATCTAGCTTAAGTAATTAGATAAAACATTAAAGGAAATTACATAAAATGTTAAATACATAAATAAACAATTAATCTATTTCAAAGTGCTACAAGGTTTATTAGAAAGCTCATCTTTATTGCTGCACACACTACCATGCTAAGGTACAATAGTGCTTGAATAAAGATCTGTACACTCTTTGACTTCTACTACAAGAGCTCTGCTACAACTATGACAAAAGATGTCATAAACATGATGGGTGAGCATGTATTTATAGGAAAAAATAGACACTACATCAATGAGGCCACATCAACACATCAAATCTCATGTTGACATAGCCGTGTTGATAAGGTCACGTTGACATGGCCTCGTCAATGTAACCTAGAAAATGTGACTCATCATACCCCCACAATTGAATGAAATCTTATCATCAAGTGAACAAAAGGAGCATAAATTTTCTTACAAAATTTTTGGAAGGTATGGGATTATTGACCAACTAATGGCATTCACAAACATAAACACCAACAAACACTAAGTGCTCAAGTGTACGAAATTACAATTACTACAAAATTTTGGTGTTTAGAAGAACAAAATTGAATACCAAGACAAAAATGACAAGGAAAATTCCTCTAATAGTGCAAAGATGAGAAAGAAGTTCAAAAGGTCCTAGGTGGTGGAGGCTCCCGAGGCTTCAAAGGATCTTCTTCTACTTTAGGCACATATAGTGGTTGAGACGGTTGTGGTTGTCTTGCAGCAGCTACAACTTCTAGTGGAAGACAGAAAGTGTCCAACAATGCCTTCATCTTCTCCTCCTTACTCTTGAGATTGTTGACAGTCCATGCTACATTGTGAATATGGGCCAATGTGGGAACATCCTAAGGATAGGGCATTACCAGGAATAGCTCCTTCACATTGATGAACTAGGTAGAGAAAAGTTTGTTCAACATTAAATGCCTTTACTACATTTTGTAGCTCCTGGTAGTCACTCATTCTCTTGGCTAGGTTCTTAGCTATAGACTATTGATCGATGAAGTGTTTCTTGAGAACATCAAGTTTTGCATTTTCCACATCAAGCTTTTGCTTGGTGTCTTTGTGATGCTTAAAATTTGCTTCATACAACAAGTACTAACTAACCACCTATTTTTCCAATTCAGACCATGGCTCTCTGATAGTCAACATCGCTAGATTTGCATAACAGAGATTGGCAAGCTCCATGTACTCCATCATCTCCTCAATCTGTAGCTCCTTCATGCAGGTCTCTTCCTTTTGTAGTCATTTAGCCCATCAAAGATAGGTTGCTAGACATCACCTCCTTCCTTGAGCTACTAGAGGACCTCATTAACTTTCACCTTTGTCATCTAAATATGTTTTTCATTAATTTCTTTTTAGAGTCCAACCTAATCTTTTAGTGATTTTTGACTCTCAAATTTGAGAGCTTCATTTTTCTAGGAGGCTACCTCTATTATAGATTTCTAGTGAAGGGCTTAGACTTCCTTCATGAAGAGATTTCTATTTTTGGCTGCCAATCTCCTTAGTTCAGTCTTTACCTTGGCTAGCTTCTCTTATTGTTGATGGATGAAATCTTGCATTTACTGCTATTGCACATCAACATTCCATAGGTGGTGATTTTCTATAGTCAAGGTGACATGCTCTTGGTGAGTCTAATTTAAAAACTTTTGGATATTATGCATGGTAGCATCAGCCAAGAATTGATCAAAGATCATTCTCTCCTTCACATCCTCAACTTTCTTGAGCTTTTCTTGAAGCTGTCGAAAAGCTTCACCATAGGTTAGTGTAGGGTTGAGAAGCATAGGATTAGTAAGGCAGGCTCTTAATTCAGCAACCTTTGTAGCTAGGCATTGGTTTTGAGCCTAAGATATTTTGAGTAGCCTTTCCATGATAATACATTTTCCCCTTTCTTCTAGCAGCTTCGACTAGGTTGCAGCGATTGTATTTGGAAGGTTAAAGACATTCAGAATTAGTTGCATAGTTTCCACATGTCGGTCTAGCAACTCCTCGTGCTGGGCTGCTTTCAATTTGCTACTAACTATTCATGTGGATGTCTACACATCTCTGAGTGTAAAAACATCTGGTATAGATTTTGTAGGTGTATTTAATACCTTGGCAATTCTAGTAGCAGCCATCTTTGCTATTGTCTCTTGCCCATGGTGTTGCATCACCAAGATAGTTGCCTCCTCTCCTTTCTCTAGATGCACCGAGAAAGTAGTGGCATTCCTAGAGATTTTTGGGAATTGTTGCTATTGTGAGAGAGAGACTGTTACCTCTCAGACACTAGGATTCGATCTCATAGGCAACTACATTTGTTGGAATGAAAAGATTAGCCCACCTTCCTCCATTTAGCTAATGGTTTGAGTCACTTTGTTGAGGTGAGTCATCACTAGATGATACATATATGGATAGCCATCAGTTGTTCTTTTTGCTACTCCTACTCATTCAAAAGCTACTCTTAGATCTCATGCATTCATTCAAGAGCAGCACGGGACTTCAATGTTGTTTTATAAGTGGGTGGTGGAGGTGGTGGTTGTTGAACCTCTTCCTTGGTTATGGCAGAGATCTTGTTTTTCATCATTTCCACCCAAGAGACATAAGGAGTATGTTGGAAGATTATTTTTGGTGTAGCAAACTATTCCTACCCTTTTGCATAGTTTTTTGATGACACAGGAAAAGGAAAGGGCCTTCCTTCCATGTTTTTTTTCCTTAGATCACTTTTCTATCTTTAGATATATTAGTTGTGAAAGGTTCATAGGGAATTTTCCACTTAAATTAGCACTTCCATGGGCAGAAAAGGCAATCATCTTATTGGGCCTCACTATTGGAATGAGGTGATAGGCCATTATCTTAAAATATACACACTCTACCAAGGTGAGTGCATCATCCTCCTTGCAATCCACTTAATAACATCGTTGGATCCACTCCTTCTTTGCCTCTGGGTCTACTTGGGTGGAGATCTTTGCCAAGTTTGTTTCAATATTAGGTAACCTAAGGCCTACATAATGGCCTCTATTGAGTAGGACACTTGAATGTCCTTAATCTCCATAGTGGCTCCCACCCACCTACCATTCTAGAAGAGATATGTCTCTCCCATGTACCATTTCCCACTAGAAGTAATGATTGGCTACATGGGAGAGTTTTGCAATTGTGTCTTGACTTTTGGTGGAGCATGTTCTAAGAATGACCCAAAGTTCAATTCTTGTAAAACTAAACATTGGGTATCATGAGGGTTAATCTAATCAAGGAAAGCTTGAGTCAATGTGACCTCTAGTCTTGGAACTGGTCTTGGTGCCTCATCTTGATGGGATTGTTTGATTATGGCTACTTCCTTAGGAATCTATCGAATAGATTCCACCTCGAGCTCCTCTTGAAGAGGTTTAGTTACATGAGTTTCTACTATCTATTCTTGGGCTTGTTCTTGCTGCTTCCTTCCAACTCTAGGTCATTTGTCCCTTGGTTGAGATGGTCCTCCTTCCTACAGGCATTTCAGTCTAGGTGCCGTTTGTAATCACAACATGATCAAGGATTAGCACTTATTGTGTAACTTTTAAAACATTTGAAATACCTTATCTCTTGGGGTAGTTACACTTGGCTACGTTGTAATCATCTCTAGTTTTATTATTTTAATATTATTTTATTATTATATGATTAGATAGGTTACTGGAGTGTGTTGGAAAGGTTTAACTCTCATAGGTTGATAATTTAATATTATTTTATTCATTAAACCCATGGGAAAATTAGAAAAATATTTTCTATTAAAAACCTAAAGTTTGTGACCCCCATAATGTAAAGTGTACCTTTGGAAGTTGTAGGGCTGAAGAACGAAGTGAATTGGACAAATGGTGTGAAAGTTATGGGCTATGGAAGGTTTTGAGCTCTAGAAAATTGCAAAAAATCCCCTTACATTTAAAGTAAATGGCAAAAAATTCTTAAGTGTGGGAACTATATATAGAATTTTTCCATGTGTTGACTAGGCCTTGTTGACAGGGCTTAGTTGATGTGGTTAGTTGCTTTGACTAGGCCTAGTTGATGTGGCTATTGAACACCATTGATCAACTCAAAATTCAAAAAATACAAGGATTTTTTAAATTAAATTGGAGTCAAATGGAAGCTAAAAAAGCCAAGAACACAATGAAATACATGAAGAGGACTTGAGATTTCACAAAAGCTAGAGAATGCCGTAAGGAGCACATAGATGGATGAAACCAATTGGGAATGCAAAATATTTGATTACGAAAATGCCCAAGGATAAGGGACTTAGCTAGTCCAACCAAGAGCTATGCAAGTGGATCCTTCCTGTATTAGGCTTATGCCCTTTGTTTCCCTTGCATAACCTCAACTAAAGAGTCCATGGATCCCATAGTTGATAAATGGTCATGAAAAGTTGAGGATCGAATCCAAAAGAATTTACTTAAGAATTTTAGCACGTCATACTAAGACATTGAACAAAAAAATGAAAACCAATAGTGAGGTAAGTTATAGAAAGCATTGATAAATGAGATAGAGAGTGGAATGGATTTCCCAATCATGGTCACAAGAAGTTCCTTGTGGAAGTTATGGTTAAATAACTCGATCAAAGCCCATCCTTAGTGCAAACCAAAACCAACCACTTCAGTGACTTCACATCATCACTCTAGGACTAGTTCACCCCCTCAAGATACAAGAATGCTCCCACAAACAACCACTATTTCTTATTTGAGAAGAAAGGAGAAGTAGAAAGTGAAAAAGAGCCTTAGTTAGAGGGGACCTTTAGGCATGGATAACATGTCTTTATTGTAAAATATTTAAGAAAAATAAAACCCTAAACCAGTGCTTGTAANAAAATATTTAAGAAAAATAAAACCCTAAACCAGTGCTTGTAACCTATTTATATATAAGGGGTGTGCTTTGAATTCCCACCATTATATATATATATGTATGTATGTATGTATGTTTTTATGAATTTTTTTGGATGAAAACCACACCTTGCAAAGACTTATTTAACTTCCTATTATTGGTTGACATGGAACAGTAGCAAATCCATGAAAACTCACATGCACTCAAGCAAGTAGAGAGGCACAAAGAGTATTGAATCCCCTTGAAGTCAAATCCTTTTCAAACCACTGAATCTTTCCCAATTGGAAACTACTAAGGTAACAAGTTCATTAAAGTTTTATTAATGAAAAAGGGACCTCATACTTCCAAAACTAGGAAAACCATAGAGTTGGTGGATGGGTGGATGACGTGGACTCACTGCTTGTTCCATGAAAAAGAAACCTGTCTTAGTCATTGGTCATCAAAATTAAAAAATAGAAACTAGATATTAGTAATCAAAAACATTAGGTACAAACCCCCATTAGTAAACAACTACAACCTCACTAAGTCCTATTGGCAATAAAGTATTTTTATTAGAAGAGAAAAAAAAAATTCTCACTAAAATAAGGGAAAATATAGAAGAAATTGTAAAATATTTAAGAAAAATAAAACATACAAATGATGTTGTAAAACAAAAATTTGGAAGAATAATAACGTGTAAAACAAAAATGGTACCAAAGAAAAAAGAAAGTATGAAACAAAAAGGTGTAAAAATAACAAAAAAGGTATAAAAATTGAGGATCCACTTATATAGTTAGCATGGATGGCCATCTCCCCCATGATTGAGTTGAAAGGAAGAGATTTGAAAGATTGAGTGAGGTTGTTCATTTGATGAGGCATTGCTTACACTGGCTCGCGTGGGCTCATGGAAAGGTTTGACTTATTGTGTGTTGATCAATTACTTTTTGTTTGGGCTCTTAGGTTTGTAAATCAACATGGCCTTAGAAGAAAAGGTTTTATAAATGATGTAAGGCCCTTGCCATACTGTCTAGAACTTATTTCATTTAGGTACGTGTATGGGGTTCTAGTAGAGGACCTTGTCTATAGGTTGAAATTTCACTTTCCTTATCCTAAGTTCATGGCATTATTTACTGAATGCTTTATGCACTTCATTCAAGAATAGGGTGACCAATTGATTCTCATCTAGTACATTAAGATTGATCAATGTTTCTTTTTGTGCTAGGCTTAGGTTAAGTTCAAGGTCATAAGCTATTGAAAATGCATGGAGCTTGGATTGAATTAGAAGAGTTGATAATTTTCCATACAACAGCTCATAGGGAGAGTAGCCTAAAGGGAGTTTCCATGTTTATTGGTATGCCCATAGGACATCATTAAGTTTTGTGCTCTAGTCTATCCTATATTTGCTAACATTTGCTTGATTATTGGCTTTGGGGTGGTAGGTTGTTGTTAATTTATGTTAAACCTCTAAGTGTTGCATGAACTTGCAAAAGGTAACACCTATAAAATGAGTACCATGGTCAAAAATTAGTGCATGCGGCACTCTAAACCTATTTACAACATTTTGTTGTATAAACCATGTAGCAGTGGAAGATGTGCAATTGGTGAAAATTGCTATTTCTACCCATTTCGTACAGTAGTTAACAATGAGTATTATGTATGCTTTTTCATTTGACATGGATGTGGTGGAATCCATGAAGTCTATGCCGTAGATGTCAAAGAATTCTAGTGGTTGGATCCACTGTTGAGGTCTCTCCATTCAAGTGGTCATCCCACCATCTCGTTGACAGCATTCACAAGAGTAGATGAATTGGTGGGCATCCTTGAGGATTTTTGGCCAATAGTATCCTACCATTAGGATTTTAATGGCCATGCATCTTCCTATATAGTGGCCTCCACAAGGACCCTCATGAGTGTCTTGGAAAATGTGTAATTGGTTATCACCAGGAACACACCAATGAACTAGGACATTAGCACACACCTTGTAAAGGTGTTTGTTAATCTCCATGAAGCATTTGGCCTGATGAAGAAACTATTATTTTTTCCAATGGTCTAAATTTTGTGGTATCTCTTGAGTGAGAAGATATGTGAGGATGCCATCATGCCATTTTGGTTCAGTAGGCACTTGTCCATTTATTATATTGGCAAAGAGGAGTTCATCGGGAAATTGATCAGAGAGTAGGCTCTCATCCTCTTTGTTGTTCCATCATAACTAAAACAAGTCATCAAGAACCACATTCTCAGTCCCTTTTTGATCTACTATTGTAAGAGTGATGCTGAAAAGAAGCATGACTAGAAGAGTCATGCAGAGACATGGATTGCTGAACATAGTACCCATATGGATCTAGATGCTTGTAAGGGTATTACTACCTTGGTGGTGGCATCCCCCATGATTGTGAGTGTTGCCACTAATGGTACTACTCATATGGTAGTGGTGGAGCTTCACTTAATAAGCTTGAGGATAAGGCAACCTTTTAGGTGCTTGCCTTTGTGCTAGTTTAGGATTTAGAGCATACACCCCAGATTCCTATAAGTGTGACACAATAGGGAAACATCCCTTGGGATGTTCATATTAGTAAATGTTACAACCACCATCATCATCTAATTTTGACTCCACAACCTCTTCTACTATTGCAGCCTTGCCCTTACCCCTTTGGTAGCCATGTTCAACTTCTTTTCTTCTTCTATGATGACAGTCACTACCTTGATCTTTATATTCTTCTATGATTTTTAGAGTAGCTAAAAATTTTTCATCTAAATATTTCCACATTTTGTCAATCTTAGTTTAAATTTTAGACATAGATTTTTGAATTGGAAAGGTTTTTCACTGCATCACTTCATCATGTGGTGCCTCCCCTTCACTATCATAGAATCAGACCTTCCTTTTTCTAATGGAAGGATCCCAATTATACTCCTGAACACTCTCCTATTTTCTCAACTCACCTTCTTCTTTTGTATCCTACTCAATGAACCTTTAAATTTTATGGGCTCTTAGTTCTAATAGTCTCGCTTGGGCGTAGACCCCAAGAGTTCTCCTTGTTTCTAATCAGAGCCCATCTATGATATGGTGAAGTTGCTCCCATTGAGAACAACCATGGCTAGGACATCTATGCAAAAGGGAATGATACCTATCCATGGCTATGTCCAAGGGTTCATGTGTTTCTTGTTACCAGCCTTGGATTTTCTTTCTTAAATAAGACACTTTGAAGTATGTTTGATATTTGTCATTAAACAACTCAAGGATTGTACTTCATTTGCAAATTGATTTTGACTTCAAGGAGCAGTACCAACTTTCTACTTTTTTTATGAGTGTCTTGGGGAATAACTTAAGTTTTTTCCAACTATTTTCTATGTTGTGCAAGGCATAGGCATCATGAAAGGCTTGAATATGGGTTTGTGGATCTGAGTTATATCCCTCCTCAAATTTGGGAATATTGTTCATATCTAACCTTTTGATTTTACTATTTTTCACATGTCTGGTTGGAATTCTAACTACCTATGCAATGTTTAGCATGCTTCATGTTGTTAATAAAGGTTCATTATCATCATCTTATTGATGATGCCTATGATGTCCCTTGATACCCCTTCATTCATGGTGGGGCTTACGATCATTGTTCCACTATTCACCTTCATCACGGTTTCATCCCCTATGGTTTCAGTTAGGTTTAGAGGAGGAAGAAGAAAATGTAGATGAAGATGGTAAAGAGGGAGGACTATTAACACCACCATAGTATCTGAAACCTACTCTCCACTTGTCACAACCATGATCATGAGGTTTTCTATCATCATGATGCTTTCTCGAGCCCTTGCCTTGACTCCTACTTTTGTCTAAACTTGGACTTTTGATAGTGGATTGTAGATTCAAGTTTAAACTCCCTTTATCAGAGTTAAGGGTTTGAGAATCTTCATGTTGAGAACCCCCAGAGGGAGGATCCTCATTATCATCTTGGTTCAGTAGGAACAAGGAGTTGGTAAACTATTTCCCCTTCATAGCTTCATGGTGCTTCTCTTAGTGCTGATCTTGTTTATGTTGTGTTTCTGTGGGATTGTAGTCTTGATAGTCATGGTTCTACACAATGTATTTATCATGGAGGCCAAGGTTGCCCAAACTCTTAAGAGTTTGGAGTAGCATCCCAGAAATAGATCGAACAAGAGGCAACACAACATTGCTCTTTATATCTCTCCACTATAGCTACTCATCCTGATGCAAGATGAAGGTGAAATTAGGTACAAACTCATCTGGATGAGTGCACAATACTTTGTATTCTTGGGGCATTAACGATTGTGAATCATCATGCATGTGAGAAGAAGACAAAAATTAAGTGTGCTTAAATTATGAATTATAAATATAATTATATATATATATATATATATTCAAATGATTGTGACCTTAGGGTTTGTTCTAATAATTTTAAATAATATTCACTAAGTCCTAGATAGCACACATATCAAACTACAAGTCCTTGACAACAGTGCCAATGATGAATGATGAGTAGACCCTACGCTGATGAGTAGTGAGGTACCCCTACACCCAACCATACAAATCACAATGCATTCACATGTGAACTGGTTGAATTTTGCGGACTTTATCATTTCTAGTGCACTAGCTCTTTAGGAAGTGAATCTAGCCTTAAGGTCAATCGTTGTCTTCCCAATTACACTTGTGACATTCGTTGGTATGGTTAAGTGTAACTGAGGCATTCAATTTTTATCATTTTTATGTTTTATAGTTGGGTGCTTGAAATATAGATAAAGAGGAATTTGATTAACTAATCTAAATTAATTAATTAACTAGCATATAACTAATCCTAACATAAGCATCTAATCCCACTATTCGTACATGTCATGAACCCATGTATTTGCTACTAGGTGACCAAGTGCTACGCTACTAGGCATACCATGTAATAACACTATTGGGATTACTAAGTGGATACATGTTATGTTGGAAGTGGTTGTACTTATGTGTGTAATCTATCTTGCTTAATTACCTCATTAATGTAATAACTGGGAAATATTTAATATCTAATTGAAAATATTTAATAAATAATTGGAAATAGTAAATGCATAAATAAAATAGCTAATCTATCCAAAGTGTTGCAAGGTTTATTAGAAAGCTCATCTTTATTGCCACACACACTATCATGCTTAGGTAAGACAATGCTCGAATAAAGATTCGTACACTCAATGACTCCTGCTATGGGTACATGGAGGAAAAATTCTAAGTTTTAAATGGAAAAAATGTAAGAGCTCTACTACAACTACAATATACTTATGCCATAAATGCAACTGCAAGCGTGTGTTTATAGCTGATACATGACATTGCATCGACAGGGCCTTGTTGACAAGGCCCAGTTGACGTAGCCAACTTAATGCGACTCATCAGACAACCAACCATACGAATTACTAAGCATCCATGCATGGTCTAGTCAAATTCCATGGACTTATAGCCTTCTAAGTACACTAATATCTAGGAAGTGAAACTAACCATTGTAATCGTTATCTTCCCAATTACACTTATGAAATGCAAAGGTATGGTTAAGTGCAATTGAGGCATATGATTTTTATCATTTTTTATGTTTTATGTTTTAAGTTGCCTAAGGATAAAGAATAGTAAATAAAATAAAATAAAATAATTAAACTACTAATTTAATCTAACTAGCTACACCTTGTTGATCCTAACATAAGCATCTATTCCCACTTGCCATACACATCCTAAACACATTTAACGCTATTTTGTTACCAAACGTTAAGCATTACTGGGATTACCAAGCATCAAGTGTATCTCAAAGTGGTTGTACTTATGTGCTGAATTAATCATTATTTAATCTAGCTTAATTAATTGCTTAAAAAATTAAAGAAAATTACATAAAACATTAAATGCATAAATAAATAATTAATCTATTTCAAAGTGTTGTAAGGTTCATTAGAAAGCTCATCTTTATTGTCACACATACTATTGTGCTTAGCTACAACAGTGCTCAAATAAAGATCTGTACACTCTTTGACTCATACTGTGAGCACTTAATAAAATATTCTAACTTTCGAATGACAAAATTGCAAGAACTCCATTACAACTATGACAAAAGATGCTATAAAAATGGTGGGTGAGCATGTATTTATAGGCAAAAATTGAAACTACGTCAATGAGGCCACATCAACTCATCAAATCCCATGTCAATGCGACTGTGTCGATGGGGTCGTGTTGAAGGGGCCATATCAATGTAACTTAAAAATCATGACTCATCACATTTGTCTAGTAGTTGGAATGTTACCAACAAGTGTTGGACTTGAGGCTCCCTAAGTGCCCATTGACTTCTCCAGCTAGACTTTCTTTAGTGGCATTGGTTTTAACATTTTTGCATAAGAGGCATTTTGGATTTTCCTTAAGACATTATTAGTGTGACCCAGAATCCCTGCTTATTTACAAAGCTTCCTAATTAGGTAAGGGAATGGCAGTGTTGGTTTTCCTACCTTTTTCTTCTTGAATCATCTTTGAATCTTTAGAAAGATTAGATGCGCGATGTTGGTGTTGAACTTGTCCATTAGTATCAAACTCCCTTGGGCTATGTATGTGAAGATTTTGTTGAGCCTCTTAGTTGGGAACAAGTGGTAAGTTCGAATCTTAAAATAGATTTTCTCCTTAGTGGTCATTTCACTATAGTCTTCATCTTCCTTATCGTAGGCCCTTTGTAGCAATAATTTCTTAGCATCTATATCTAACCTTGTGAAAATCTATGCAACATTAGCTCCTTCATTTGGAATATTCAAGGCCTTAGAAATTTCATTAATTGAATATGGCATTGAGACTTCTTTGATCTTCATTATTTCATCATCTTGCTTATTTCTCCAAAATTGATAAGCCTCTCCGAAGTACCATTCTGTAGTGCTAGACAAGATTGGCCATAGTGGAGATGCCTAGAGTTTCATCCTTATAGCTTCTAGAGCAAAATCCATGAATGGGGCAATGTTTAGTTCCACGATGAGTATGGATATTATATATTTTTCTTGGATGACTTAGAGGCATTCATTAGACAACATGAGACATTGTTCCTATTCTAGTGCTGGTTTGCTTGTGCTGATTGCTTAATAGGAGGAGTTTGTTGATGAATGCTAAATGATTGAGCCTCCTACTTAGCATGTTCAACTTGTAGAGTTTGATCTCCTATTTGGCCTCTTCCATGACCTTTTGGTCTTTTGCTACCATGTTGGGAAGGTCCTTTGATTACTAGTTTCTTTGAGGCTATCTGCAATCATCAAGATTTTAAGGTTACCGAAGTGTTTTAATTGGTTCTTAATAGTTCATAATGCTTCTTGTACCCTTGGTTTGGCCAAGTTATTATCTTTTTCTATTAGTTATGATCTTTAATATGATTACTGAGTTAGAAAAAAATTTAAAAAGAAGCCCCTAAGTGTTATATCTCTAATTGTTATGACCTTTTATAGTTATTATTTTCTTGTTTATTACATCCATAATGGTTGATATGGTTAGTTAGAAGGATTAGTTAAGTTATTTTGCTTAAACTTGATTAATTAGTTATAATATTCTTATTATTCTCCTATACTTACCATTTATAGTGTTCTCTAGATGTTAGGAAATTTTAGCTCAAATATCCAGATGTATGCATAATAGACCCTCCCCATGACTAAGTTGAGCACTTCGTGATCAAGAAGGTGCAAGAATTTCACAAATTAGAGTTGTGACAAGAAAGTTATGGCATCAGGAAGTTTACTTGCCAAAGGTTAAAAAAAGTGCAAAAACTTCTCTTACTTTGAAATGGTAGAATGAAAAAGTTTTTCTAACTCCTACACCTATTTATACTATTATTATATATTCAATGTCATTGATACGACATCGTGCCTTCAATGTTGTAGGTCATATGAAATTGTAACTATGACATCATCCTTGAAAACTTTCAAATTTTTGTCAATTTTTGATGGAAAAAAATGAGTCAATTGGATGATTTGGAAGACATAGAGACTATGTAAAGGGTTAGGAATCATAAATGATGCTTGAAATTAAAAACTTTGGCTTTAGAAAGTTCTAAAGAAGGAATCTTAGCAATGAAATTTTATTGAGTGTATATGATATGGATTGAAGATTCTTTGTGGGAAGTGTTCATTGAATACTAAAGTGTTTAGGAGGTACAAGATGATGTAGAATTTCTTATCAAGTATGAGGTACAAGAGTTATACAAGTGGATCCCCCCAAAGTAGGCTTTAGCCCTTAGTTCCCTTGTCTAACCATGCCTAAAAGTGTCCATAGGCACTCAAGGAGTTGAATATAAAACATACCTATCTAGCAACACACACATGTTAATATTACCATAATGGAAAAATAACACTATATTATACAAAACCATAAAGGTATGATTATATATATCAGTGAGGTGAAATGGAATGTAGAAGTGATTGTAGAATTTGGGATGTGAGGTGTCTAACCATAGGCATAATGTATCCTTATGTGTGATGTGTGATTATAGTAATCATTAGCTTTTCCATTTAAGATTTAAACTATGTCCAAGCCACTTGTCCAATGACATCACATTGTTTTATCTGTAAGACTAACAACTACAAGATTACCACTATTGCAAGGAGTATTACCACTTGGCAACGTAGTTCAAGGAAGGAGTTTATTAATAGCACATTTTTTTTTTAATTTTTAGATTCTTGAGAAGCCACATACTTCCAAGCATGGATAACATGTCTTTATAGTGGGACCCCTAAAATTTTATTTTATGCTTTTATTTTATTTTTATTATGTTGACCTTACTAGAGGACTACGTTCAGGCATGGGTAACATGCCTTTCCAACAACATGGTAAGGAAACACTTATTGTACTCTTACTTCCACTTTTATTTAGAACTCAAGAAAATAACACACACTTAACAATAGGGTAAAACTAATAGTAGCAGTCTAAGAGAATTCACAAGTTCCCTTGATGTCACACCCTTTTCATTCCCACTTGGTTCTTCACTCTTCTATCCAACCATAATGATCACAAGTTAATTTTAATTTTATTGTGGAAAGAATATCATTATGGCCATGGTAAGAGCCTCTTATTATTAGAAATGAGTGGATGGATGATGTGGTTTCATTGTATATGTAATCAATCCATTATGATTGACAATATAGGATAATCTTCATCTTATTGGAATTACATCTTGCTTTATTCCTTGCATGTTATTGAAGAAATAAAAAAAATGTATACAAGAGAAATAATCAAAATCATAGAGAAAATGGAAAAAATAGAGAAAGAATTTGAAAAATATCACAGAATATGAAATGATTAAGAAATGAAAAGGTATAAGAGAATGAAAAGATATCAAAGAATTTGGAAAACTAAGAAGAAAAGTAAAAAGTATAAGAAAAATTATAAACCATAAAAATTAGAAAAAAGGTTGAAAAGCACTTATTAATTCCTAAGTTAAGGCAAGGAATCTCCCTCATGACTGAACTCATGGGCCTATATTTGAAAAATAGACCCTAGATCCCTTGGATCATAGACTTTAGGTTTCTTATTTATCATCCTTAGTGATTTAGATTTTCATTTATTATCCCATGTGACATTGATGATAATTGAATTATGATCTTTAGAGGACATATATCTGGTTGGACTACATGATCTTTCCATTTTAGAAGGTCCAACAATACTCTCGTTGATTCTTAAATTTTAATTTTAGGTTCTTATTTCCACTATATGATGGTGTATGATTATGGTTTAGAAATTTCTTTTGTGAGTTCTTAGTTTAGGTCATTTTCTTAGGATAGGAGGTAATAAGTGGATCAAACATTTTCATGCATATTTTAGATAATTTCATGTTCTTAGTTTCAGCCACTGGGTGTCTTTTGGTTTAGTGGTCCATGTCTCTTATTGTTCACAAAATTGTTTCTCACCTCGATTGTGGCCTGGTGTAAGGGATGTGTTGACATTTTGAAATTTTGGTCCACAATTGTACCCTTTGTTATCATTAATAATGCATGGAATTCTTTGTGTATGGATGGATTCTTGCTCATCTTCCTTTGAGATTTCCATGGACAATTTTCTTATTCCTAACTTAGCATCTATTACGTTGAGCCATGGTCTTCCCAAAATGATAAGAAATTCCTTGTTATCATTCTTCACATTGATCACGAAGAAATTTGCTAGATAAGACCATCCATTGATAGTGATCACTACATCTTCTATTTATCCCAAAGGAATGATGACAAATTGATTTGCAAGATTTAACCTTATGTTGCACTTATTTTAGGGTGGTAGGTTCTATGCCTTGTATGTTTCTTGGGATATCAAGTTTACTCTAGAACTTGAGTTTAGTGGAGCCTTGCATGGTGAATTTCTAGTGATTTGTAAATAAATCAAAGGAATTCCTAGATCTATTCTTTTCTTAGGTAGTAGTCTCACCTTAATCCAGTTTGATACTATTTTGATTAACATGACAATCACAAACTTTTGAGTTAGTTGTGGTAGAAGTAGAATGTTTGTAGGAGGATCTTTTATAGAAGAAATGTGTTTGGATGAAGTCCTTGCCCAACCCATCTTTTCTAGACATTTCCTAAAGAATGGAAATTTTTGAGATTCTTCTTTAGCATTGATGATATGATCCTCTCTTGATATATTTACTACCCTAGTAACATGTTCCTACTATGGTTGTCATGGTAGCTCCCCTTGCATGACTAGTGGTAGTACTGGTGGTAAAGAATTAGAAGGTTGCTTTGATGGACCTGCTATTGGTTGATGTGCATATAGATTAGAATCCATCCTTGGAGTGATAGGTTTATAATCCTCAAGTGGATAATAATGCGAAGAAGTATGAACTAAAGCATTCCCTAGAGAGATTGGATGTTGTACATAATATCCATAAGGATCTTGTTACCTATATTGATATTGTTGCCTTGGCGATGACATTGGTTGTTGCCACTACTGCTAGTATTGCTTCTATGATTGAGGGTAAGCTTTGCTTAAGTAGTAGGTTGGCTCTAGGATTTTTGGAGATTACCTTGAGGATAAGGTAACTATCTTGTCATTTGCTTTTTAAGAAATCTTGGATTGAGTGCATATGCCCTAGATTCTTGTAAGTGGGCCATAATAAGGAAACATCCCTTAGGATGTTCATATTGGCACACCTTGAATCCTTCCTCGTCTTCTGAACTAGAGTTAGTGCATTGCTTCATTATAGCAGCTTTTCCTTTCTACTTATAACCATCTCATCCATGATCTCTTCTCTTTTTCTTATCTTTGCCTTTATTAAGTGCTTGTTCAACTATGTCTTCTATTATCTTGGGTGATTTAGCAAACTTTTCATCCATCAAGTTCCACATCTTCTCTACCTTTGTTGCTATATCATTAATAGATTTCTAAAGGTGTAGAGTTGTTTTTTGAATAACATCTTACAAGATTTCTTCTTCCTTCTTGTTGCACATTTGAACATCTTGTTTTTTCATTGATGGATCTTAGTTATACTCTTCAACTGATTCTCTCTTTTTTAACTCTCCTTCCTCTTTTGCCACTTGGTTATTAGCCTATGAATCCAATGGATGGTCATCTTTGATAGTCTTCATTGGGCATAGACCCCAAGGGTTTTCCTAGTTTTATTCCTTAACCCATCAATGATGTGCCTAAATTGTTCCCTTTGCAAGAAACCATAGCTTGGTCATTCATGCAAAAGAGAGTAATATTTTTCCATTGTTGCATTAAGGGATTCATGTGTCCCTTGCTTCCATCCCTAGATTTTCTTTGTGAGGTTAGAAACTCTTGAGTAAGTTTGATATTTGTTGTTAAAAAGCTCAAGCATGGTACTCCATCTTCTAATTGATTCTAGTGTCAATGATTTGTACCAACTCTCTGTCTCTTTAATGAGTGTTCTAGGAAAAAAATTGAGCTTCTACCAATCATTTTCAATGTTTTGGATAGCACATGCATCATGGAATTCTTGAAGGTGATGTTATGGATCTGTGTTATATCCTCTTTTAAAGTTAGGAATTTTATTCATATCTAGTTACTTAATGTGACTATTCCTTACATGCTTGATGGAAATATATACAACTTATCTAATATTGATCATGTTGTGAGTGGCTAATAAGGGTTCTTCATAGTTATTGGATTTGTAAGCTCTATTGTAGTAGTGACCCCTCCGATGCTTAGAACACTTCCTTTTCTCATGCCTATTTCTATCCCTTCGTTACTCATAATCATTCTCTTCATCATCAAGACACCATCTTCTGTACTTCTCTCTTTGATAATCTCTTCATCTCTCTCTAACATGGTCTCTTGATCTATGTTCCTTTGTGTCAGACTTTATAGATGAACATGAGGAGGAAGATGAAGTAGTTGAAGAAAGGTATTGGTTGGTTTTCCTTCTATGACTTCATGATTCATTCTCTTTTGGTTCTATAGAAGCTCTAGGTCTTGAGCTTTTTCTATGTTTGAAGTCTTTTGCATTCTTCCCAAGGTCCTCACCAAAGTTGACTTTAGCTTTGTGCTAGCCAGTTCTTCAATATGTATTACAAGTGTGTGGGAGTGAGATCCATGAGTTTGATAAAATTTTTTAGCTTGGAGTGAAGCATATCTTATTTCTTCTAGGACAACCATCTGAGATATCTTCTTTCCTTTATTACATTCATGCTGTGCTTTCATGATGGCATCCCTTCTTGCCTAAGCTTCTATTGGCTGGTATGATCTTGTCATTCTCTTTGTGACTTGATAGCTCTCTTGTTCATGACTTAGGTTGGCCTTTAGGAGGATTGGTTAAAACATCAATGGTATGGAATGTTTTGTTGGAAAAACTATGTTTTCCTATAAGTCTCTCCATCTAATTTGTTCATCTTGATGAAGAATGAATGTCAAATCAAGATAGTATGGATCAGTGTGATTATATATAATTCTATCCTTTGCATCATGGTTTCTATCATGACTTCTTTGAACTTATTTGGTAGGTGATTTTTCTTTAAGTGTGAAAGCCATGTTGTCTATTTGATGCTTAAGTGTGTGTGTATTATTAAAATTGATTCAAAATGTAAAAGATAGACTTTGTGGTTTTTGATATAATGAACTTTATAAGATCAACTACTTAGCACACATTGACACATCCCCAACAACAATGCCAATGATGAGTAGTGGAGGTATCCCAACACTCTACCATACAAGTCACGATTGTTTGTGTGTGATTAGATCATAATCGATGGATGAACAATGTAATGATGCTAGTAGTTGAAGTTAGGTTTGTGATCATTGTCTTCCCACTTTGAGCTAGTAAAATCTTAGCATATGATTTAACTCTAAGTGAGGCATATGATAGATGATGTTGTAAGGTCCTTAATACTTCTAGTTGTAAACATAATTGAAATGAGATTAAAATCTAAGTCTAAGTAATAATGAGAATGTAAATCTAATCTATCCTAATACCAATAGGTATATGTTCCTAGTTTACTGGTCATGTCTTGGACTCATGTATTTATCATTGGGATTACCAAGTGGAGTTACTACTGAGAGAATCAAGTAATGCTACTCCTGGGTTACTAGATAACTACATGTCACTCTTGAAACCAATCATATCCATTCCACTTACTAATAACATGTAAAGGAAAGTACTTGAAAATGTAAAGTGTTAACTAAGGATAGCAAGAAATTGTTCTAAGTAAAACATAAAGAAAATTAAGAGATGCTCCAATGATGAGAAATAGCTTCGATCATTATTGTCACACATAAACTATGTTCAAGTACAATTTAATCAAATAATGATTCTATTCAACTACTTTATACCACACTAAGGACATTCATTCTATTACTAAAACTATGAAAATAAACTACAAGGATTTGGATAAGGGTTGGAATCAAAAGTTGTTTCATGTGCACCCAAGTATCATATTTATAGGGCTACATAGATCCCAAGACATTGTATTAATAATGACGTAGGATGAGCTATGATATTGTAGATAAGATGTTGCAAGGGTGAAAAAATGGATTTTATCACACATATATGTTCACAAAGAGCATTGATATACATAAGAGACTTCAATCAAGCTAAGATATGTCCCTCTCCTACATGCATATGGCCTTATATCCCTGGTTCTTATAGAAAGGATAGTGCCTAAGCCAAAAGGCCAAAGACCTCAATAATCCATATATTCCTAGGATGCAGTTCATAGGGTATTAAGGCTATGTACTTCTCCAATGGAATGATAGTTACGATAGCATGTAATGAAGTGTTACTAAGTTAGCTGTGTTGATGCATGCTTGTTGATGTATCCTTAAATGCATTGGCACATATGTCTCAATGCTGATCCTTCCAAAGCCTATATGAATGTGCACACTAACTGCATTTAGGGTACCTATGGTCAATCTAGTAGCCAAACTCTTGTAGTTTTCTTTTGTAGGACTTAGCAAAATTTCCATTTGAGTGCCTACATTATGGATTGAATTAATTGTATGGATTTTTATTTGAGTGCCAAATATACGTGGATATTGTTGCATGATAGAAATAAGATCGAGATTTCTTTTCTCCATTGTAGCACTTGGATTAACTTAAGTTTACTTTCAAGCATTTTACTTTACGTATTATTTATCTTTCGATACTTAAATATTTAATATTTTATTCAGTAATAATATGAGTACAACTACTTTAAGCATAATATATTAATGCTTGGTAATCCCAATGGTGAATACTTGGTATACCCAATCATAAGCACTTGGTAACTCAATAGTGTTAGTATAAGTTTAGGATGTGTGTAGAAAGTGGAAACAGATACTCTACATTTAGGATAGAATAGTCATTAATTAGTTAAAGTTTAATATTTCAACCACTTCTTTCTCTTAACATTTTAAAGGATAAACATAATAATAAAAGTTATAAATATAAATATATTACATCTCAATCACAATTAGCCATATGGACAAAGTTAACACAAGTGATGATTGGAAAGAGAATGACTAGTAACCTCATGTTTGACTATCTAGGATATAGCTCACTTAGGTAGAAGGCATTCACAAAATTCGACCACATCAAGCATACATGGTTATGATTCATATGATTGAGCACAAGGGATAGCTACTGTTCATCATTGGTGCTATTTTTGAGGATGGTATTTTTAGCTATGTGCGCTAAGTGTTTTAGATAGTAAAATTATATAAGGTCATTGTAAGAATATAACATATCATCATTAAGAAATAATAATATTGTATTAGAGGCAAACTACAAAAGACAAAACTAAAAATATCTTCTTCTCTTAAGGTTGATTTACCACCTACTGATGATCGTAGTAATCAATGAGATACAGCTAGAAGAAATGTTGATGAGATACCTCAACAACTGAAGGTTGTGCATGCCCATTTGGATTCATATTATTTGGAGTTTACTTTCATCCTTCATTAGGATAAGTAGTTATGTTGGAGAGACTTGGAGGGAAACATTGTGTTACCTCATGATCGTGCTATTCCCTCATTCTTCATCACAATTCTAATGAAGCTGGGGCTTGAAACAATAGCTGCAAAATATCAAGTTAAGGAACACCTCTCTAGGGACTATTAACCAATAGAAGTCCAACTTAGAAAAGATAAACTCATGGAGGTCCATCATGAAGGCTCCAAGGATAAGAAGGTTTTGATCTTACTAACCCCACAATCTATAAAAAAGAGGATATTGAACTTTCATTAGGGTGAACCCAATACCAAGGTCATCCTTCCTTCAATGAGGATAATATGATCCATCAATGGTTATGTTCAACCTTGGCAAGTAACCAAGATAAGGGGAGAATTGGTCCCAGAACTAGGGAAACCTCAAGGCTAAGATCCCCTAGTCATTCACTACAATAACAACCAAGGAATCAAAGAAGCAAGGCAAGCTAACATAACTCTTCTAGTCTTCCATCCTCACCATCCTCTTCATCATCAAACTCTAACAAGGGAAAACATGATGAAGACTGAAGGAGAAATGATTGAGGCCAAGATGGAGATGACAGAAGACCCCATTGAAGAGATGAGAGAAGAAAACATAGACAATGACATGAAGAGGAGGAACATCATCAGGAAAGAAGGCATATTAGGCCACATCATAGAAGACATGACCATGATAGGGGTTATTATGAATATGATGATTATGATGAACCATTTATTACTACTAGAGACATTATAAACATCTTAGAGGTAGTTCATATTTCCACCAGGCATCAAAAGGATAGTTGAATCAAATGTCTTAATATAAGTAACATCCCTAAGTTTGAGAAAAGGTACAATGCTAATTTGCAATATCATTTGTAAGCATTCCATAATGCATGTACCTTGCTAAACATTGAGAATGAGTAGTAGAAGCTCAAACTATTTCCTAGAATACTCATCAAAGAAGCTGAAAGTTGGTACTTGTGTTTGGAGCCAGAATCTATATGTAGATGAAGTACAATGTTGGAGCTACTCAATTATAAATATCAAATGTACTCTAGGATGTCCAACTCGAGGAAAAAAATTCAAGGATAGAAACAAGATAATCATGAATCCCTTGATGTAGTCTTGGGAAGGTACTACTCTCTTCGACATTGATGCCTAGTCCATGGTTTTTCTTAAA
The DNA here is from genome assembly GCA_015680685.1 of Gnetum montanum. Lineage (NCBI taxonomy): Eukaryota > Viridiplantae > Streptophyta > Gnetopsida > Gnetales > Gnetaceae > Gnetum > Gnetum montanum. Next base: position 291,521 of record MNCI01027521.1, read on the forward strand.
GGAAGCAACTTTTCCACGTGATAGATGACTCAAAAATAGAACTAGAGGGACTCTTAGGGTTTAAGTCCAAGGGAGATTGTTAGAAATAAGAGTCCATCAGATACAAAGACTCATTAATCAATTAGTCAAAGAAGAAGGAGAACTAAAAAAGAAAAAAAGTATAGAGGAGTATAATAGAGATCCCTCCATTCACAAAAGGGATGTACATCTTTGCAGGATTGAGGAGGAAGCACCACTAGAGGAGGTGGTCCAAAGAGAAATCTTGCTGATTGGAAAATATATCATAGAGATATTGGCTAAGGTGGATAAAATTTGAGACTCCTTGGATGAAAATTTTTAAAATGCTCTAAATATTATGGAGGAAAAAGTGAAGCAAGGGAACAAAGATAAAGATAAAAGAAGAAAAAAGGATGCAAGAAAGGACTACCATCAACTGAAAGATAAGGTTGCGATAGTTGATAAGTTTGTAGATTCTTAAATAGAAGATGAAGGATGTGACATTTGCCAATACGAACATCCCAAGAAATGTTGCCCAATACTATCACACCTACAAGAATATGGGGTTTATGCCTTGAATCCAAAGTTTACTAGAAGGAAACCACCTAGGAGATTGCCTTATCCACAAGATGATTATTTGTAATGATTCCATCAACAACAATATAATCCAAGTGGAGTACCACCTCAACCTCAAAACTATTATTATGAATGGCAAAACCTACAGTCATGGAGGATGCCACCACCAAGGTAGTAATATTCTTACTACTATCTAGACCTGTATGGATATTATGTCTAGCAACTTATGTCTCCTAATGGCTCTACAAGTCATACTTATTTTTTTTTTCATTATTACTATCCCCTTGAATATCATAGACCTAATACTTCATGAGTTGAATCTTCTTTGACATACACTCATTATCCATGACAACACTTTGCACCTTACACCTCCACTTATTTGCAATTTGCATGACCTATGCAAGGTGAGAAACTATTAGAGCCTTAGCAATGTAATGCCATAGAGGCTATAAACTTATAGCTGGATGACAAATCAAGTGATTTTGAGCATAAGCCTTGATAAAGGACTTTCTTTAGGCCCGATATTCCACCTAAATCCTACAAGCATTTTATGGTTGTAAATCCTTCTTAAACTACTCCAGAGATATCCAACCAGCTACCTTCACACTAAAGATTGAAAATGTGCATACTATCATGTTAACACATGTAGCCACAGACTAGATAAAAAGAGGACACCTTTCAAGGAAAAGAAACAATCTTAAAAGTTATTTAACTTATTTGCATATTGCAGGATATGATTTGTGTAAGGCTTTACTAGACTCTTTTTTTGGTGTGAACTTAATTTCTCAAGAAATATATAAAACTTGAAACCTACCTCTAGTTAGGAATCATAAAATCAGGATAGAACTTGTTGATTAATCCATCAACATTTCCTTGGGATCAATAGAGGATATTGTAACCACTGTATGCAAATGGTCAAATCAAACAAACTTCCTAGTTGTCCATGTAGATAATAGCAAGGGGGAATTTTTAAATATCATGGGAAGGACTTGAATAAGTATAATTGATGCCAAGTTAGGGATTAGATACCTCTTCTTGGAAATTTCCAAGGAAAATGAGTTTAGAAGGATTGAGAAGAAGAGGATTCCATGCATCACGTAGAGTGACATAGGGTGTCATTACATGCATAAAATATGAGCCATAAAGAGGACATCCATTACAACATGCAAGAAGTATGCCAAAACCATAGACATCCAAAGGTGTCTATACACAATAGGAAAAAAATAAGGTACCTAGTGGCTCATAACAAATGATAGCTCTAGTTTCATAATGTGCATGGAACTAGCCGAAATCCTCAAAAGTACTTACATTGACAAGATGGATGAAATGGAATAGATCTAGAGTCAACTCTTTAAAGAAAAATATAGAAAATAAGTAGAAATGGATTGGGGAGATTTGAAAATCCTTTATATTTCTAAGTAAGAGCCCTTGAAACTAAAATCTTTACTAACATCACTAGAATATGCATTCCTTGATAATGGGAAGCTAGTAATCATTGATGGATAACTCACTAAGAAATAAAAGGAAAAGCTGTTGAAGGTAGCCAATAGATGCCAACATTCTTTACTTTGTCATATAATGAATTAACAAGAATAGATCCACATATATGCTAGCATGAAATCTACACAGACTCCACTATTAAGCCTAACAAGCAATTTTAAAGGAGGTTGATTCCAAAATCAAAATAAGTTGTTAAAAATCAAGTTGAGAAACTTCTTGAGGTAGGATTTATCTATCTAATAGTAGATAGTATGTGGGTAAGTCCACTTGTTATTGTACCAAAGAAAGAAGGATAATGGGGAGTTTGTATAGAATTTGGGCTGTTAAACATGGCTACATTTAAATATCATTTCCTATTACCATTTATGAACTAAGTGTTGGATACAATTGCGAGCCATAGCTATTATAGTTTTATGGATGGGTACAGTGGTTATAATCAAATGCAAATTACTCTAGAAGACTAGGCCAAAATAACTTTCACAAGTCATTGAAGACTTTCACATACAAGAAGATTCCCTTTGACCAATGTATTGCCCCTAAAACCTTCCAATATCTAGTTCTAAGTATCTTCAAATAGTAGATTTGTAGTGGCATGGAAATCTTTATGAATGACTTCTTCATCTATGGAGTTGATTTTGAGCAAGCATTGGATCATCTTTAGAAAATATTGAAATGATATATGAAGACAAACCTATGGCTCAATTGGCAAAAGTGCGACTTGATGGTTTAAAAAGGCATTTTCTTAGGACATAGAATTTGAAGGAAAGGAATTGAGAAGGATATTGAAAAGATAAATGTTATCCAAGGAATCATCAAACAACCTCAAACTATCAAAGTTGTAAAGTCATTCCTTGGTCACACTGGTTATTATAGGCATTTTATTGAAAAATTTCTAAAATATTTAAGTTGTGGTTGAGCTTACCTAGAAGAATGTAGCCTTTGAGTAGAACAGAGAATGCAAATAAGCATTCTAATACTTGAAATAGAAGCTTGTAGAAACACCCATCCTACATACTCCTGATTGATTTAAATCTTTTCACATCATGACAGATGCATCCAACTATGCATTGGAGGTAGTACTTACATAAGTAGATGATGAAAAACACCAATATTATGTCCATTGTGCAAGTAGCATTATGGATGCACAACTTAATTACACCACTACAGTAGAGGAACTCATGACAATGATGTATGCTTTAGAGAAATTCAGGGAATACATGCTTGAAAATCCAATTTTTATGTACACTAATCACAATGCAATTTACTTTTTGATGAATAAGCTAATGGTGAACCCCCATTTTTTACAATGATTAGTGATCTTGTAGGAGTTTTATTTAACAATGGTGAATAGAATGGAAATCAAGAATGTAGTTGCAGATCATCTATCTTGATTCAAATGAAATAATGATAATAATGAAGAGCCCTTATCCAATGAATTTCTAGATGAGCTTCTCCTTGCTAAGGTAATTCAAGTTCATTGACCAAGGATTAAAAATTGGTATGATGAATTCCTCTCATCTCTACTTACACATAAGGCTCCTACTAAATGGGATCATAGGAAGAAAAAATAGTTTCTCTACTAGGTCAAATACTACATAGAAATAGAGTGCATCCTCTATAAGCGTTGTGCTGATGACTTGGTATTATGATGCATACCTAATGTAGATCAATTGAGAGTTCTCCAAGATGCTCATGAGGATCCCTATGGGGACCGCTATGTAGGATAAAGGATGATCACAAAGATCCTAATGGTAAGATATTTTTGGCCAATAATCTTCAAAGACACATATCATTTTTCCCGTTCATGCATACCATTTTACCCATTTATGAAAAATATGTCAATGAGATGGAGGAATGAAAGGATCCCAATAGTAGATTTAACCACTAGAGCTTTTTGACCTTTGAAGAATTGATTTTACGGGATGCAGCACTCCCATGTTCAATGGGAAGTCTTATATCATTGTTGCTATTGACTATTGTACAAAATGAGCTCAAGTTGTAGCTGTTTCTGACTATACCTCTACTACTGTAGCTTGATTCTTTTAACAATAGGTGGTACATAGGTTTGGTGTGCCTAGAATACTAATTTCTAATAATGAAACACATTCTATGGGTGCTACATTTAATAAGTTAATGTAATGCTTGGAGGTATAATATAAACTTATAACACCTTACCACCCTTAAGCCAATGGTCAAGCAGATTTTACCAATAGGAAGATTACTTGAATTTTAACATGAACTATTATTAGATATAAAAAAGATTAGGGTACATACTCAAGGATACCCTTTGGGCATATCGCTTAACCTGGAAACTTTCTATCGGCTACTCTTCCTATGAGTTAGTATATGGAAAGTTACCCAAATTTCCAATTCAAATCAAACTTTGTACACTTACAACTAAATGTGAACTTGACTTAGACATTAACTTAGCACAAAAGTAGTAACTCATGACATTCAACGTGCTAGAAGAAAATGAAAGAGTAGCCCTAATGATGAATGAAGTGCATAAGGCATACAATAAACAACATCATGATGCATGGATAAAAATAGTTACATTTAAACCATGAGATAAGGCTATGTATTAGAATCTCATGCATGTTCCACAAAAAACTAAGTTCCATATATTATGGGAAGGACCATACATAATACACTTAACTTTTCCTTTTGGGGCTATGATAGTTTACCATCCAAAAAATCCTCAAAAGCACATGCTAGTCAACATCTAGCAACCCAGAATAATAATCAACTTTCAAGTAACCAGTTGCAACACTAACATCTCAAATCAAGAATAAGAACACTCCAATTTTTGAATCTCCTCCTTCCAACTTAGTTGTGGGGGAGATACCCATCTATCATAATACCTTCAAGAGGATGGAAGGATTTTTATTTTTCTTTTGTTTTGCATTATTCTTTATATGTTTTCCTTTTCTTTATATTTTATTGATTATTCTATATATTTTTCTTTTATATTTTCTATTTTTTACTTTAAGTTTTCTTATTACTTGCAATTAGTCTTAATTGAAATCTTTGATTTTTTTAATATGGCTACTATGAATTTTGGAAATTTTGAACATAGATATTAAGGTTATGATTTATTACAAAGGTTAACTTTGTCTTTGGATTATGATCTCTACTAATAGTCTATAAATTTTCTAGTGCTATTAGATAATGAGTTCAAGACATCAACCCATTCCATTTTTCTCATCTGAAGTTCTGCATCATGAAACCATGAAGATTCTTTCACATAAAAACTAAAAGTAACATGTGATCTTGTTACCAAAAAAACTACAAAAGGACCAAGTGGGCATGGAAAAGGATGTGACCTCAAGGGGATTTGTTAAAGTCTCTTCTCAACTTTCCTCCTAAGTTTTGTGGCTTCTCATGAGTATATCACCACTTGTACTATCAACTATAAAAGGAAGTATGTCTCTATATGGTGTGGTTCTTGGAAAAAAGAGGGAATTTAAAGTAAATTCCTCTAAAGATCTCTTGGAATACAAGCACTAGTTATGGGGTTAGAAAGACATGTTACCGATGCTTGAAGACATTCCTCTAACTAAGCTTTGAATTTCTTTCTAACTACTTCCTTCTTTTCTTTTATTCTTTTCTTAGAGTGATGATTGTCTTTTGTTGTTGTCATGAAATCATGATGGTAGGCGAGGAGGAATACATCAATACTAGATCACTATCATTGGAATGGACTTGGTCTAGACTTGGAACAAACTAATATCACATAATCTTAATCATGCATTTTACTAAGGATCCCATGCGATCATGGTGCTGATTTTTCCTCTACCATTCTCTTTCTATCATTCTAACAATTCATTTTCTTACATATTACTATCTTATACCATGGCTAATTGATGTGTTTTATAGTTTTCATAATCCTTAGACAATCCCTCACATGGATCTGATGTCTAACATTGAATTACCATTTATCATCTATGGTTCCTGTGGGCTTGTTATGGTGGGGTTATGCAATGGTATATTAGGAATTAGCCTACTTTGGATAGGACTCACTTGCATATCTCTTAGTTTCCTTCAGGTTAAACCCCATGACCATGAACCTCATTTTGATCTTGATAATCTTGATAACCTACATCATCCAGTTTTATGCTAATTTGGCCTAAGGAACATCTTCTATTTACTCATCCCACATGATCATAATGCTCCAATTCCTTAAACCATATCCTCAATTATGTTGTTGCCTTGTTTTCCTAGCTTTTTGGCTTTCATGTGGCTCTTTTTTCAACCCTAAACTCATTCAAAATTATTTAATATTTTATGTTGAAAATGCTTGCAAACATACCCTTGTTGATGCATCCCTGTTGACACGACCCAAAAATCCTATAGATACCTGTGACACTTTAGCTCATTTTTAAATTTTCTTCCAAATGCATGAGGATTTTTTGTAGTTATTTAGAGCCCAAAACCTTCCAAAAGCCATAACTTACTAACTGCTTATTTATTTTAACCCATTCTCTAATCCTCAAGCTTTTAGAGGTATGCTTTACATCACGAGGGCATCATTCACTATGTTTTTACAAGAAATTTGTTCAAATTTCTTTCTAAAATTCCATGAATAAGAGATTAAAATAATATTAAATTAGTGTTCATAAGAGTTAATATCAATACTCAATATTTGTTAAAGAATGGTTAAAATAATAAAAAAATAAGATCCTACACATGTGATCAATAAGTAAGGACTTAACAATAAAATCCCAACTTTTGACTAAAAAAACTTAGCCTAATCAAACCAAGGAAGGTATCATAATAAAATAAGATTATATCCAAGAGACTAATTCTAGATTATGTTTGTGTGTGTATATGGAACCTACACAAAGACCATGGGTAGGAGAACCATCATAGCCTATGTAGAAGCAATTGCGCAGTGGAAGGAAACAATAGTAGCAATCACTACAACAACCTCAAGAGAAAGTAGCTAAGGCAACCCTTGCTACCAAGCCCCTATGTGAGGAGACCAAGGTGGAATTTGTTCACTAAATTCTAATAGCACAATCTAGGTAATATGAGATCCCAAGACCATGATCTAATCTAGAGACTACACTTATAGAAGCCTACCTAGAGAAGATCCATAATAAGAGAATTTAGAGTTCCATCCTTTAGAAACTAAATTTTGGATCTTTCTTAGAGCTTTCACTAGAAGAAGTAAGAATATAACTGTAAGTCTACACTATGGCCCATTCTCTCCACCAATGGATAATGGTACATGAGGAAAACCTACCTCTTCTAGAATAATTGATAAGAAGATGTGACCATAAAAATCAAAGATATTTACATCTCCTATTTAGTTGAGGAAATAGTAAAGATCCTTAGATTACTGAAAACCAAGGTGAAGCTGGTAGAGATCTTTACTTAGGTGAACCTAGAAGTGAAGAAAATCTGGATCCAATAGTGTTATGAAGTGGATTGTAAGGGGTATGGTACCTTAACCAAGGTGGAGTGAGCCTACTTCAAGATTGTGGCCTATTACCTTAATCTAATGGTAAGGTTAAGTACAGTGATTTACTTCTCTACCATGGCATGTACAACTTTAAGTGAAACATTCCAAGTCAACATAACCTAGCTCATCTTCTTTGAAATAAAGAAGTGTTTTAAGGAGAATGAGAAGGATAGGAAGAAACTTTCCTTTCCATGCCTTATTAGAAAACTCTATATAAGAGGAGGAATAGCCTACTACTCTAACGATATGATTTGTAGAGCTCCTACTACATAATGACAAAAGATGATGAAGAATAAGGCATCTACCAAGCTTTTAGAGGAGGATCAACCACCACCAACAACACTTACAACATCAAAAATGATACTAGAAATGATAGTAATTGCTGAACGTTTAAGAAAACTCAGAGAACAACAACTACAACAATAAGCATTTGGAGAAGGTGGTGAATATTCTATGTACAAATTGACCATGAGCTACTTGGAAGAGGTCACAAGGATCATTATCTATTTGGATGATGAGATGATCCCATTATTCTCTGAAAAAAGAAATCAAGCTCCTATTTGCTCTAATCCCAATCCCAATGCAAAGAAAGTCGTTGTATCCATCCTAGGATAAGCATTTCTTGAAATTTTTGAGAATGTAGTAACCTTCTTTGTAATGTTAGAATAAAGTAAGAGAGAAATAGGTCTATTCATACCACACAAGGGTCAAAAGACAATAGTAAAGGTGGTGACAGAATGAATTGAAGAAGCTTGAAGTGCTATTGTAACATTTATCCATGTTGTTACTACCATGATATATGTACAAGCATTTGCAGGATCTAGAAGCAGAGGGATGATTGTGAATTAGCATGAGGAAGTGTTGAAGCTACTAGTGGAAATTAGAAAATATTTCTAGAAATCTTTGATCTTCTAGAAGATATTTTTGCTATCCAATTACAAGTACTAGAGACAAGGGATAAGTTATCAATAGCAAATGTGAAACTTGAAAAGTCTATTATTTGCTATTGATAGTTGGTCTTTGAGGTTGTAAAACTTAAAACTTGCTTCTTGGATCCTATAATTCTTAGGCTAGAGATAACTAGAGATGAAGCTTTTCAATAACTTTAGTAAAAATATCAAGAGGTTGAAAATGAAGAGGGGATGATGATATTTGATGCATCCTTGTTAGAGGAAATGATGAATTCCTCCAACTATGATCTCCAATAAGTTTGCGAAGAAAATAATGTGCTAACCTAGGACAATTGCTTATAAAATGCTGAGTAATAAAAGGGCTAGATGGTTGAGTACATTTGTCAATAGCAGGAACAACTTGTCAAGGTAAACCTGGGTTTGAGGAGATTAAGCCAAAAAATAGAAATCTCTCGATAGACAGGCTTCTTACCCTTTGCTAGAAGACCACAATTGAGGTCATTGCCTAGAATAATGAGGCCCTAAAGTATGAATAAGTTCAGAGCCACTATGAGGATTGGTTTGAGATGCTTAAAGAAATCAATGAGAAGGAAATTAAGTTGGCAAAGGTAAAGGTGAATGAGGTCCTTCAACAACTCGAACAAAGAGATGATTTGTGGGAGCCCATCTTTGATAGTATTAATACATATAGACGAGTAGAAATCTCCCTAAAGGAGTTGTAGATCGAGAAGATAATAGAGTACATAAAACTTGCCAACCTCTGATATGCAAAATTGGCAATGCTAATAGTAGGGAAGCCAAGATCAAACCTAGAGAAGCAAGTGACTAGATCCTACCTTCTCTATGAGGTGAAACTTAAGCTTCATAAGAAGACCAAACAAAAGTTGGAAGTCACCAACACAAAGCTTGAAGTCTTCAAAAGAAAATTTACTAATCAAAGATAAGTTGTTGAGAACTTGGCTAGATGAATAAGTGGGTACCAAGAACTAAAAAACCTATTCTAAATATTTTGATTTAAATGTAAATAATTTCCAACTTGATTTACTAACATGAAAGAGATGTTCTCAGTGTTGCCATTCTCGTAAGACATACCAACACTAGTTCATCTAGGCAAAGCCACTTGGATTATCCATGATCCATGAGATAAATAAGAGAAAATGAAGGCTCTTCTAGATACCTTCTAACTTTTGGTAGTAGTAGTAGAGTAGTCAAGGCCTCATGTAAAGCTATGACATGATGAAGGATCCTCCTTTTCATAGGAGCCTGCACCTCTATGCATGGTATGATGATTTCATTCCGTCTTCATCCATTAGGCTGATACCTCCTAAATTGTTTGTCAAAGGATCCAAATTCTATATACATTACATCAATTTTATATCCATGGAAATTATAAATCAAAATAACACTCATGAGTTTTTTATTTATAGTGAGTTCCATATTTCTCCAAATTTTGTAAGAAACTTAATCTAATTTTGTTCACTGAGGATATGATGAAGTATCAATAAGTTGGCTACATTGATGCATGCCTATTGAAGCAATTCCATCGATGCATCCTTAGATGTGTTGGCACATATGTGTTGACATTTATCCTACCAAAGCCTATTAAATAGAAATATAAACGGGTGCTTAAGATTTCTAAATATTGAATACATGAAACATTAATAACCAAATGGTAAATGTGAATAAAAGTTTTAAATTCTACCTTACGAGTTCAAATCCTAAATATAATAAATGTAGCTAAGAAATAAATATGATAGCCTACATCAAAGACAAGTAATTACATGAAGAACTTGTACCAACCAAAAGTAAGAAAAAGAAAGGTAATCAAAACAAATACTAGAAATTACATAGTTTACACAAAAATAGAAAACCTCTAAAATTAACTAATTTCTATCATATGCATCTAGCTGGACATTAATATCATCTTTACTAACTCATATATTATCTAGGAAATAAAAATAAAGGGGAAAGATTGTATATGTGTCATATCCCCATAGCCGAACGGTGCCACTACATAACGAAGATGGTATTTATTTATAAAAAGTATTGTAATTATTATAATAATACTTGAAAATATTAAGTTATAATTAAGACTCTAAAGTATGTTTTATAATAATGGACATGTCTCTTGAAATGACCTTTGGGGATTTGACCTAAGGTATTTATACTCAGTCATTAGAGGTTGTATTAGCACAAAGTTGCGAAGTTGGTAAAGGTGAGTAATATGTGTTGGATGAAGTAGGATAGGAAGGGGATTGGTTATCCCTTCTAGTCAATGATAGGTCTAACCTTCATAGTAGTTCTAGATAGCCTCTAAGGGATAGATGCTGAAGGAAGATATTCCCAAGGAACTCTCAAAGTAGGATCCAGATACATTATTCCACATCAATAAAGCATTCTTGTCTTTTTCCTTTTGCATGTTCTATTATTTTTTAATGTATAATGTTGAATTCTACTCATATTTTACATTGATAGGTTACCTTCTTATGCCCAATATCTAATATAACATATATTTGATGTTTTCCATAACATCAAGGACTGAGATGCCACACTATGTAACTGATTGGGGAACATAAATTACAAATAGTCTATGAGGGGTTTTTGATAATGATATTAGGAAGCTAAAAAACCATGCATAAGGGCTACTAGATCTCACCAAAGATTAGCATTATACATGCAACTAGCAAATAATAAAATAAAGAAATGAGTAGCCAAATATTCAAAAAAATTTATAACAACATCCAACATATATTTTTAGAGGCTACCATCTACTCTCAATTTTAACTAGGATAAGTTTGAATGCATTCTCATTGTGCATAATAAGATTATATGCAAACCAAATCAAACAAATGCAAATATGCCTATAGGACTTTTATTTATGTTTCTTATCTCTGGTATTAAGAATGATCATGTTTCTTGCCTTGAATTTTGTAATTTACACCAGGACTAAGTATCCTCACCTCCTTTTCCCCCTATCTCGCATAAAAATAAAATAATAAAAACAAAAAGAAAATAATGTTAAGGGTTGAACCAAAAAGGCTTTAGCTAGTACAGATAAATAAGAGCTTTTGGATTCACAAGGTTCCTTTAAAATCAAGCAATCTCTCCCTCTACACTTTCTCTAATTGATAAATAGTTAATAACCTAATTGTGACATCATATCTATGATATTATAGCTACAATATCATATGCCTTCATACAATATCATAGATGTGATGTATTTGGATTTGGTATGCCTATAAATACCATAATGCATCTTTTAGTCTGTATAGTAACAAGACTCTTGTAATTTTATTTTATGAATCTAGAAGTTATTCTATGAGTGCCTACAATGTAATCCAAAGTGAGTATATGATGTATTTATTTAAGTGAGATGTACCTAGGCACATTTCATATCTAGTAAAGAATATCAAGATTATTTCTAATAATTGTAGCATATCACTTAGCATAGATTTTCTTTCCAATGTTGTTTACATTTCCTATGTTATTTACATTTCCATTGTCCATTAATACTTTAGTAGAATAAGTATGCCTAATTTTAAGCATATCATATAATTTTCTAGTAATGTAGTAGTCATATTGCTTGGTTTGCTTAGTAGTGAGTCATTTGGCAATCCTAATGATGGTTATACCAACCTAAGATATGTAAAGAAAACAACGACCATATACTTATTATCATTAGGCTATCTTAGCATTTATTTCTATTATTTTTTAGTTAATATACTTAATATCTAATTTGTAGTATTTTATCTTACTCTGCTCATAGCCAAATGACATCATGACATCATATACCTTGATGTGAATTAAACTATATGCCTTGATCATTGCTAATTCTAGTGGGAAGGCAACAATTAATGATCTTTACATTAATGATCTAGAGAACATATCATATCATCCACAAATTACAATCATGTCACACATACAATACTTGTATGATTTATATGGTTAGATATTGGGAACATTCACCCTTCATCATTGGTGTTGTTGCCGAAGATGGTGTGAATATTCTAGTTAGTTGATTTTATATAAATTATTGAACTAAAGCTTCAAGAATTGTCATTCAAGGAACCTAACATTCTCTTAAGGCATACATAAAGTTAACTAATCAAACATGACTTCTACACATAAAACTAATTTCTCATCTACTTATAACATTGATGAAGACAATGATAAAATCCATATTGAGGATACATGAAGTGGATTAATGTAAACAAGAATTTATTATAGTTATATTGATCCTTATTATTCTAATTTTACTTTCATTTTTCATGAAGATGAATAATTCCGATGGAGAGACTTACAAGGTAACATCATATTTTCACTTGATTAATAAGCCTCTTCTATGCTTCAAGTTGCTCTACTAAGATATGGTCTTAGCCATACTCAGAGAGGCTATTAATTCACAAGGAATATGACTTGATCCTATTAGCTAATGAAAGCCAAAGTTAGAAGAGATACTATCATGAAGGCCAAATATGATTATGATAAAGATAAAAATGCATCTCAATTGATACTATTGTTAGAAAAGAAAGATGTAGAATATCAGTCTGAAAAGTCTAGTCATTACAAATGAACCTCTCAATCTCCTATATTGAACATTGAAGGACCCATACATTAAATACTATGAATACCCTTAGCAAAGATTGTTGGACGAGATTGAATGGATATTAGACTAAGGAGAAATTCAAGGCTTAGAACCTTCACTAAAACTAGAAACAAAAAATCAAGGGGTTATAGAATGAAAGCAAGCTAGCATAACTTTCTTAACCCTCCATTCTCTTTGTCATCGTCATTGACAAGCTCTAATGAAGATGAGTGTAGATTCTAAGATAGACAACGAAGTAGAAATGGAAAAAGAGATTATAATAGACATCTTAAAAGAGTTACAAATCATGATGAACGTTAAGATGAAGATAGATAAAGAGAATGTAGGCCTCAAAAAAGATATAATGAAAAGCATCAGATGGACCATCATCACTACAATAGATAATACAATGAACTTGAAGATTATGATGAGCCTGTACTATCCACTCAAAACATGATCAACATAAGAGAGATCATTCATTTCTACAAGGCATCAAAGGGACAGTTGTATCAAGAAACTCAATATAAAGAACATTTTAAAGTTTGAGGCATGTTACAATGCAAATCTATAGCATCATTTGCAAGCCTTCCATAATTCTTGTACACTGCAAAATATTAAGAATGATTAATAGAAACTTAATTTATTTTTAGAGATACTAATTAAGAAAGTAGAGAGCTTGTATTAATCTTTAAAGTTAGATTCCATTCGAAGGTGGAAAATGATGTTATATCTTTTCAACAAGTATAAGACTTATACTAGAGTATCAAATATAATAAACCAAATTTAAAGATAAAGACAAGGGACCTACAAATCCCTTAATGCAGGCATTGGTAGGTATTACTCACTTTACATATATGTATAATGCATGTTTTTCATTAGAAGAAGCAATTTAGGTACATTATTGATGGGTTATAAGACAAAAGAAGAGAAACCTTAAGGTTTACAATTAAGGAAGATTATAAAAAATGAAAGATCATTGAATATAGAGGCTCATTGATCAAGTGGCAAAATAAGAAGAGGAAATAAGAAAAAGAGAATTTGCATTTATTCATCAAGTGGTGAAAGAAGAAGAAGAAATAGGGAAAAGAGAATTTATAGAAAAATATAATAGAGAACCATCCATGTACTAAAAGGATGTTCATACATGTGATACAGGGGAAGATAAGGATCATATTTAAGAGGTGATCGAAAGAAAGACGTTGCTCATTTAGAAATATGTTTATGATATCATGAAAAATGTTGAGAGAATATAGAATTTTGTAGTTGAGAAGTTTATAATAGCATTTAAATAATAAAGAAAAATACATAGCAAACATTAAACAAGAAAAAGAAAAGAAAAAAGAAACAAGTAAAAACATGTATAAGTACAAAGGAAAAAATATTACTATAGAAGAGATTACTAACTTATATTCAAAAGAAGATGATGAGTGCAATTATACTAGTATGAACATCCTAAGGGATGTTCCCCATCATGATACATATACAAGAATTAGTGGCATATGCATTCAATCCTAGGTTTTTTAGAAAGAAAATGCTCAAGTGTTTGCCTTATTTGTAAGAAAACTACTAACATTTCTATAGAAAATAATCATACTATCCAAGATGGACTCATTCTCAACCTTAAGAATAATATCATTAGTAGTGGTAAAATCCACAATTATGGGTGATGCCACCAACAAGGCAACAAATATCATTATAGGTAACCTAACCCATATCAATACTTTGTCCAACAACTTGTTTCTTCAGGAAATGCTTATGCTCATGTCTTACTACTACTATCCATTAGAGAATCACAAACTAATAACTATACATCTAGAATCTCCTTCTTACATTTCACATTAACCACATCCTTAGGAGTCACATAATTTGATTCCTCTAGTTTTGTCACCACCAATGCAAAAAAGCTACTAACTTAACCTCAATAGAATAATGTGACAAGAGCAGTAAACATGCAAATGGATGACTATAATAGAAATTTAAAGTGCAAGCCTAGAAAGCACTCTTTCTTTAGGATGATTCCTATGCTTTCTGGGAGAGTTAGAAAGCTCATTAATCCATTAAGATTAGTGCAGAAGTCATTATTTTAGCTCCAATGTTAGTTTTCACACCTCCAAGAAATTCAAAAGAAAATGTCCTTTGTTTAAACCAAAGTAGAAATATCAAGACTATCATGCTAACTCAAATAGTGAGCAACTGAATCAAAGTAAAAATGCTTTGCAAAATAGGAATAGATTGATGAAGTCTTATGATCTACCTAAAAAAAGTAGGAAATTCATCATGCAATGCTCTTTTAGATTCAATTTCATGAGTAAATCTTATTTCTCAATACATGTATAGAGTTTGGAGCCTACTACTAGTAAATAAATGTAGCATCAAATTAGAGCTTGTAGACCAATTTATCATAGTTCTAGTAGGACAAGTGGAAGCTTCCATAGCCACCATTAGTGGATGGTCATATCCTACCAACTTCTTGATCATTTATGTGAAATAAAAAAGAGATGAATTCTTGATCATTATTAGAGAAGCATGTATTAGCATGATCAATGCTAAGTTAGACATTAGATATCTATCCTTGAAATGCTCTAAGGAGGATGCACATGGAGCCATGAAAAAACAAAAATTTCCATGAATTATGTATTATCATATTGAATGAAATTGTGCGCAAAAATTATGGATAATTAAATAATGAAATATTCTAGCATGTAGTGAATATACAAAAGAAGTGTATGTATATAAGTGCTTGTGTGTAGTAGTCATAAAAAAAGAAGGCACACAGTGGGTAACTACTAAAGAAGAGTGTAAGTTTGAAATATGTATAAAATTAGTTGAAAAATTCATGATTTCCTATATGGACAAGATAGGTGAAATGGAATACGTGAAAAGACAACTATTCTAGATAGGATATCAATAAGAAGAAGGCATGGATTAGAAAAGTTAAAATTTCAAACAAGATTAAACTAGAGCCCATAGAACTCAAGACATTGTTGGTATTTTAGAGTAGAAGATAATAAGTTTTTATTATATAATAGGAGTTTATTTTAATAAAATATAGGAAATTTCTAGATTAATGAGTAGTCAAAGGAGATACTATCTATGAGAAACATACAAGAAATATATTGTAAAAACCTGCTAATTCTAAAAATCTTTGCACCTCTACTATTGACTATGGTACAGGCTAATCATAAACTATAATCTTTATAGAATCCATACAAATACAAGGTCTTAATGATACAAGTCCTAAGAACTAGATCTCTAGCTACCAAAATAAATACTTGGATAACTAAGTGTATAACTAGTACTTTCTCAAAATTTGTACTACCATCTAAGGATGTTCTACATGCAATTTCTTATTAGTAGAATTCATCAGGATATCATCTATAAATACAATTACAAACTAATCTAGTAATGACTATAGTACACTATTCATGAGGTTCATGAAAATTGTTGGTGCATTTGTTAATCCAAATAGAATAACTAGAAACTCATAATAATCATATTGAGTTATAAATGTTGTCTTTGATGCATCTTGCTCACAACTGTGCATATGATGATATCCAGACTTAAGAGCAATCTTCAAAAAAGTATGAGCTTCCTAAAGTTGATCAAACAAGTCATCAATGTGTGGCAGTGAATATTTATTTTTCATAGTCACTTGGTTTGGTTGTTGGTAATCCATACATAGCTACAAAGTCATTCTTCTTTTTAACAAATAGTAATAGACTAGGCCTAATGAGACATTTATCTAGTAATTCTTGCAACTAGATCTTCAGCTCTCCTACTCTACTAGAGACATCCTGTGTGAAGCCTTTGAAATAGGTACTAAGCTTAAGCTCAATCTTGAACTCAATCTCTTACCTTGATGGAAAACCTAATAATTTTGATTGGAATACTTTATGAAACTCCTAGAGCATATGGATATAGTCTATCTCCTCCATATCTATTCTATACACTATTGTCACAAAGCATCCTATAGTACATCTAAGAGGAGATCAAATCTATGTGCATGAGCCTTGGACAAGTATTGTATCTCAATTAGAGAACCATTAGGTGATTGTATTTTTAGGAGCTTTTACTAATATTTCAAAGTAACATTAAACTATGATACGTAGTCTATTCTTAAAATTACATCATATACTCTAAGATTCATAACATGCAAATTACTAACCCATAGTGCACCTTGTAATTCTATCGACATAGCTATACACACTTGATACAATAAACTATGTAAAATCAACTAACTAACAAACATTGATCAATCCATAGCAATAGTGCTAATAATGAGTAGTAGAGAATCCCAATACTCAACTATATAAGTCACAAGTGTTCACATGCAACCAGATCGTAATCCATGGATGGACAATGTAACTATACTATTTAGTTGATAAGAAGTTCATGATTGTTGACTTCCCACTTATTGTTAGCAAGGTGCAAAGCATATGGTTTAATTCGTAGTGAGGTAGATGATTAAATGATGTTGTTAGCTATTAAATGTGCTAAGTATAAACATAGTGAAAATGAATGTAAATTCTATCTCTAAGTATAATGAAAACATAAAACTATTTTAGGCTATTGGTGACAAGTATTCATTCCTGTTTTCTATACATGTCATGGGCTTATGTAATTGTTACTCAAATTACCAAGTAACTTTACTACTCAATGAATCAAGCTAAATCACTACTAGGTTACTAAATAATTACACTTTATGCTTGAAACCATTCATACCCATTTTGCCTTACTAATAAACATTATAATATTAAATGAATTAGGAAATGTAATTGACATAGTAAAGGTAAATAACATTGAAAAGTAAATCTATTTTATGTGACATGCTACAATGATGAAGAATAATCTTGATCTTTAATGTCATTCATGAATTGTGTCTCAAAATAATCCACTTAAATAAAGATGTCATACAAATGTTAATCACCACATTGAAGGCATTCATAACTAACTCTAAATTAAAAAAAACTACAAAAATTTCACTAAGTGATGGCTAAAAACTATTTTCAACATAATGGTGGGCTCATATTTATAAGCATAATTATGGCCCACTACATCATATCTACAACATCATATCTTAGGCTACCATATCACATCTATAATATCATAGTCCTTAATAAAAAAAAGTGTTTAATCACCATTCAATACCTAATACTTATCTACTTAAAACTCTAACAAGATTAATGCACATAAGCTTTCTAAAATAATATACTATAATATAATCTAACTTTAGGAAATAATATAATATAATATAATAAGATATGTGAGGCTTTAAGACTTTATTGAGGATTTTTCAAGGTTGTGTAGAGAGCCTAGGGGTTTGCAAAGAGTTTTATGATGCTATGCAAAGGATATAAGATTGTGTAAAGAGTTTTATAAGGGTTTGCATAGGACTTTTTAAGTGGGGTTTTCTAAAAAGGGTTCTGCATCTTTGTCAAGGGCTAGCAAAGTAGGTTTCACTACTTGACTTCATTAAAGGTATGACACTAGTTACGAAGTCTAAATTGTCGAAGATTATCACTCAACTAAAAGTCTTGAAAGAAAAAAAGCTCTTAAAGATAGACAAGAAGCATTTATTTAAAATCATAAAATGGTTTCTAAATTAAGGTAGGAATATTTAAAAAAAACTAGAGAAGCAAAAGATGCTAATGAAATAATAGATAATAGTGATGGATCAACATAATATTGAATTTGAAAATTCCATTCATAAGATCAATATCATAACTACAAAGTAAGAGGTGATGTCTTAATAGATAGAACCTATGATGACACAACAATAAATGATAGTAGAACAGATTATAAAGTAAAAGAAAATGGATAAAACTTTAAAATCTAAATCAAATAAAGAAAGTATATATGATATGATTATAGGGTAAAAATAGTTATTGAAGCACTTTCTAAGAGTATTAAGGCTTTATGTGATTTAGTGAATGAACATGTAAAGAAAAATGAGCTAAAAATATTTGCTTGTTTTTTTTGGGTTTCAACAATTATAGATAGAAAAGACAATTTAGAAAACATTTCTCATAATAGCATAATAAAAACAATGCACATCATCATCTTACTTAAAACAACCTTAGATGCATATCACATACGATTCAAAGGTGATAAATCACACCCTATTATTGTTAGATTTATTGATTCAAGTACTTATGAAAACGTTTGATGTAATTGTAACAACTTGAAGGGAGAAAAAATTAGATAAATAAGATGTCACAAAATAAGAGCTTACAAATAAAATAGAAGAATGGAAAGAAGGAAAAGAAACACGAGTAGAGGGTAAGGTAGTTTTTCTAAATGCTATTTATATTATAGTAATCAAAGATAGGACACTTTCAAAAAATGTCTACAAAATTTGCATTATGAATTTCTAAATAGAGATGGTGGTATTACTTCTAAAATAACTGATGAGCGGCGAGGTACCCCTACACTCAACCATACGAATATGAGCATTTCACACATGATCTGGTCGAATTCCAAGGACTAAGTGCCTATGCACTTTTGTGGAACAATAACAAGTTGGTTAATCATTGTCTTCCCAAACTTGCTTGTATGTCATGATTGTATAGTTAAGTAAGCTTGAGGCATATGATTTTTATGGTTTTTATGTTTTTTATATCTTGCGCTAGTAAGGAGGGGAAGAGATAACTAAGTAACTAAACTAATTTAACTACTCATTAACTAA
The DNA here is from genome assembly GCA_015680685.1 of Gnetum montanum. NCBI lineage: Eukaryota > Viridiplantae > Streptophyta > Gnetopsida > Gnetales > Gnetaceae > Gnetum > Gnetum montanum. Next base: position 311,239 of record MNCI01027521.1, read on the forward strand.
GTTCTAATTACTCCTAACGCCAGTATCTGTTCCCACTTTCCGTACACATCCCAAACTAGTGCAATGGTGCTGGGATTACCAAATGCTAATCGTTACGGGGTTACCAAGTGCTACACGCATTCTTGAAGTAGTCATACTGAGTGTATTTAACTAAGAGAGTTCTAGGGTGAGAGAGATCATTAATTAACTAGGAAAGCATTAAATAATAATTAACGCTAATTAATCTATTCCGTATGCTGCAAGGTTTATCATAAAGTTCATCTTTATTACTGTACACAAAGTTTGGTCAGGTACACAATGCCCAAATAAATATCTATTCACTCTATGACTCCTACTGCAAGCACACAAAAAAAATTTTAACTTTGGAGGGAAAAATGACAAGAGTTTGGCTAAGGGACTAACTTCTAATGTGGAAACCAAGGGCACCACCTCTTATTTATAGGCAACGAGGCAGGCCGTGATATTGGGTATCCGACATTGTATGGTTGAACTGATATCGCGGACATGATATTGCAGTTCATCATACCCCCATGACTGAATGAAAACTTGTCCTCGAGTTCCTTACAAAATATTGGGAAGGTATGGGATTATTTACTGAATGACCATGACGGTGGAATAGGGTGATAGACTCAACCTGCTCAATGAACGGATCAACAATACAATACATGAAAACATTAGTTTTCATGACCACAAAGGTGAACACTGTACATAAATGACATCCAACCTTATTTAACAGCTGGAAGAGAAGGAGAGAGAGAAAAGAATAAGATGTGTTGCTACCAATGCCAAGATCACACCTTCTATTGTTTATCCATAGCCACACTACCAATCTTGCTCCTTTCATAAATGTTCTAGTTCCAGTCCATCTTGAGTGTTTCCTCCAAGTCCAGTCCATTGTTGTGTGATCACCATCTACACACACAACACAGTCACAAATGAGCGAGGGTAGATAAATCACAATGAAGTTGATACCTTGCCTCTATGTAAAGTGTATTGGTTGAGTTGTGGTTATGGTAGATACTGATTCTAGAGATTTAACACTAGTGACTACCTAAGGTGTAGGGGTTAGGAAAAATTGAAAAATTTGTGCCCAGGCCCCCATGACTAGCAAACCTCCAGTAGCAATAGGATGGAAAAAGATAGGAATAAGAAATATGGAGAAAAAGTAACAATGAGAATGCCAATAAATGGATGACATGGATGGGGATGAAACAAAAAATTGTTGATTGTAGGAAAGTTTAAGGAAAAGAATTTAACAAATGCACCAAAAAGGAATGTTAATGGATCCTCCCTAAAGTAGGCTCATGCCCTTGATGCCCTGACAAACCCACAAACCAAAGAGTCTGTAGGCTCTAGGAATGTCATTTAGAAGCAAGAGTTAAAAACTTCCCCCACAAGAACTTACAAAGGAAGAACAATGCATCAACCAAGATACAGACTAATGATAAAACTGGAAATGAGGTGAAAAATGGAAAAGAAAGGTGGAGAGGAGAGGATGGAATGGAAATCCAAGAACAAGGTTGTGTAAAGTCCCTTGTGTGTTTCATGGTTAATGTGACTGAGTAGAACTCATTCCAAATCCAAGCTCAACAAACCACATTCAGTGACCTCGCATCAACACATTTGACCAACCTATCCTCTTGATATAACAAGAATGCCTCTACAAAAAGTCACCACCATTCTGAGGAGAGCAAGATGGAGAACTAGGAAGCAAGAAAGGACCTTAGTTAGAGGGAACCTTCAAGCATGGCTAGCATGTCTTTCAGTGCCATAACCAGTGCATGTAGCCCAAGTTCATTATTGTGTCCAAGGGGTGTGCTTTGAATTCTCACTATTTTTTTTGTGTTTTTTTGCATGAGAACCACACCATGCAAAGACTTATTTTTATGTACTCAACTTCCAAAGATTTGATTAATGGTCAGAATGGTGGAAACCCCAAGGAAAAAGCGTCCAAGCACTAGAGAATAGCCAGCACAAATGCATCGAATCCCCTTGAAGTCATACCATTTACATCCTTTAAGTCCTTCCTTAGTTTGAGAAATACCTAGCCACCAATTCGTTAACAGTTTTATTAGAGAAAGGGACTGTACAGTTCCAAGCCAAGGGAGACCATAGGATTTTATGGATGCATGAACGATGTGGACTCATTGCCTATTTGATCAAAAGAACCATACCTTAATATCAACATCATACTTCAAAGGTAAAATCCAAATATTAGCAATCAATATGATATTATTCATGGCACCATCATGAACACTTATTGGGTGATGAAAAAAATAAAGTGATCACACAAAGAAATGGTAAAAATATAAATGATGATGTAAAGCAAAAACAAGAAAGATTAAATAATTTTGCAAAACTAAAATGTCCAAAAAAAACATGTAAAAAAATGTGTAAAATAAACATTTAGAAAGAATTAAGGGCCTTCAATGATTAGTAGAGATGGAGATCTCCCCCATGATTGAGTTGGAAGGAGGAGATTCAAAATAATGAGCAAGGTTGCCCACCTATAGAGGTAGCATGTGTTCTAGCTTTCCTAAACTCATGGAAAGGTTTTGTTTGTTGCACGTTGACTAACAGTCTCTTATCTGGGCTCTTAGGTTTATATATGGTTAAGGCCCCTGAAGGAAATGTTGCATAGATAATGTAAGGTCCTTCCCATAATGTTTGAAATTTGGTACGTTCTGACACATGTGTGGGGTTCTAGTAGAGAACCTTATCTCCTGCTGATACTTAACTTTCCTAATTTTTAGGTCATGACATTGTTTATTAAATGGCTTATGTAACTCATTAGATGATAGGACAGCTAGTCGGTTCTCATCTAGCAAGTTAAGAGTCATCAACTTTTGTTTTTTTTGCTAGATCAAGATCAAGGTTGAGGTCACATGGCATGGCTAGTGTATGAAGCTTAGTTTGGATAGGGAGCATTGGAAGTTTTTCATACATTAACTCGTAGGCAGAGTAGCCTCTAGGGGGTTTTCATTTGGAGCGGTATGCCCATAGAACATCATTCAGTTTAGTGCTCTAGTCTCGCCTATACTTGCTAATGGTTCTATTTAGTATCTTAGTAATCTTCCTGTTGGTGACCTCAGCTTGACCATTTGCTTGGGGCTGGTATGGTGTAGTCAATTTGTGCTCAACCCCTAAGTGTTGCATTAACTTTTGAAAAGTTGCACTTATGAAGTGTGTACCATTTTTTGAGATAAGTGCACATGACACACCAAACCTATTGACAACTTGTTGTTGAATAAATCATATAGCTATAGATGATGTACAATCTTTAACCGCAGGTGCTTCAACCCATTTTGTTAAGTAGTCTATAGCAACTATGATGTAAGCTTTTTCAGTGGACATTGGTGTAATGGGCTCCATGAAATCAATTCCCTAGATGTCAAAGGGTTCTAATGGTTGAATCCATTACTGTAGATCCTCCATTCTAGTAGTCATTCCCCCATCATGTTGATAGCACTCACAAGATTGGATGAATTGATGGGTGTCTTAGAATAAGGTAGGCCAATAATACCTTGCAAGTAGGATCTTGATGGCCGTTCATCTCCCAGCATAATGAATCCCACAAGGGCCCTCATGAGCATCTTGGAGAACTCTTAGTTGATCTCTATCAAGAACACACCATCGAACCAAGCCATTGGGACATACGTTGTAAAGTTGTCCATTGATTTCCATAAAGTACTTGGCTCTATGAATAAACTATTGTTTCTTCTTAAGGTCCAGCTCTTGTGATGTTTGTTGGGTAGGGAGATAGGTAAGAATGCTACTGTACCAGTTTGTCTCTGTGGGTGGTTGGTTATTCACTACACCAACAAAGAAGAACTCATCAGGAAAATGATCGAAAATTGGATACTCATCCTCTTTTCTGTACTAGTGCAACTAAGATAAATGATTGGTGACTAAATTCTTGGTGCCTTTACGATTGATCATCATTAAACGAAACTCTTGTAGGATTACCAGCCATCGTATAATACGGGGGCTTACCATTGGGTTATTCATGAGGAACCGGATTGCACTATGATCTATATGTATGCATACTTTGTATCCTAATACATAGTGTCTAAACTTTTCTAGTGCAAACACTATAGTCATTAATTATTTTTCTATAGTAGTGTAGTTAAGTTGTACACCAGTGATACTTTTACTGGCACAGTGGATGTAGTAAGGATATTTTTGGTCATCTAGCTATGTAAGTATGGCTCCTAAGGCATAGTGGAACACATAAGTCATAACATGGAATGGTTTGGACTAGTCAGGAGCTTGAGGAATGGGTGTTTCTACTAGATTCTATTTCAGAGTTTGGAAAGCTAGTTCACATTCCCTAGTCCACTCAAAGGGTATGTCCTTTTTCGTTAGCTCTACCAATGGTTTGGAAATCTTTGAAAAGTTCTCTATGAATCTCCTATAGTAGCTAATGTGTCCAAGGAATGACTGAATGTATTTGGCAGTTTCTGGTTGACAAGTAATTCCTTGGATGACTTTGATTTCTCAGGGTCTACCTCTATCCCTACATATGAGATTTTATGCCAAAGTACTATGCCTTCTTGGACCATCAAATGACATTTTTGCTAGTTGAGTCTCAAATTAGTTTCTAAACACATTTTCAACACTTACTCTAATCAGTCCAAGGCTTGATCAAAACTTGCTCCATAAGTGGAGAAGTCATCCATAAAGACTTCCATACCATTTCTTATCTGCTACTAGAATATGCTTAGAACTAAGTGTTGAAATGTTGCAAGGGCATTGCACAAGCCAAATGGCATTTTTTGTATGCAAATGTTCCCCAAGGACTAGTGAACATAGTTTTGGCTTGGTCTTCTAGGGCTATTTGTATTTGGTTGTATCTGCTATATCCTTCCAAAAAATTGTAGTAGCGATGCCCTGCGATTGTGTCTAAGACTTGGTCAACAAATGGCAACGGAAAGTGATCCTTGAATGTTGCCATTTTTAGTAGCCTAAAATCTATACACACCCCCCATTTTCCTCCCTTTTTAGGCACAATTACTAAGGGGCCAACCCATTTTCTATTAGCAATGGGGTATATGAACCCAACCTTTAGAAGCTGTTCAATTTCTTCCTTTACTACTTGCTTCAACTTTGGGTTCAATCACCTCTGTGGTTGTTTTCGAGGCTTCATGGAGGAGTCAGTGTAAATCCTATGCTAGCATATCCTAGGATTTATTCCAGTTAATTCTAGATATGACCAGGTGAAGGCTTTTGACCAGTTGTTTATTACCTTTAGTAGACTCTCTTTTTGTTGCGGAGTAAGTCTTGCGTTGATGATTACCAGTTTTCCATTCTTAAGGAATGTGTATTCTATACTGGTGGGCAATGGTTTTAGCTCTAGGGGCTCCTATTTAAATTTCTTAGGAATTTCCAACTTCCCCCAGTTAAAGTTTTCTAAGTTAGGACTAGGAAGTTGGTGGTGGACTTTCTCTAATGCATCTATGCTATCTATGTAAGCACAAGTCAAACCCTCAGTTAGTTCCATGCATATAAGAGAGCTGCTGTCTTGATTAGCTACCATCCACTAGGTGTCTTCTTATCATGTGGCTGCTGCATATAGGCACCTTTGTATATTGATCATTTGTTCACATTGATTGCATGCAGGCAATGTTAAACTTTGCACAACCCATGATCTCTACACGTAATTATACCCTATGTCACTGTATGCGATGCATGGAACCTTCTTCTTCTTGATCTTTCTGAAAGTATTTTCCTTAGAGATTTCTAGGAAAAGATTGTAGATTCCCAGGCACACATCGATAGTGCTTAGCCATGCCCTTTTCATTATGATTGGGAAGTCCCCCTTACTATTGTTCATTTTAATTACTAGGAAGTTAGCTAGATACGACCATCCACAAATAGTGGTAACAATGTCCTCCACTAATCCCAAGGGAACAATGATGGACTAGTCAGCCAACTCTAAATGAACATTGCTCTTTTTTAATGGAGGCAGGTTCTAGGCCTTATACATTTCTAGGGATATTAGGTTGAAACCGGAACCTGAATCCAAAAGAGCTTTGCATGGCTCATTCCTAGAGATTTGTAGATATATTAGGGGACTCTTAGGATTAGAGAATTTCTTGGGAAGGTGGCCAGTTTTGATCCAATCAATAACGACATGTGTTAACATGACCATATGCATTGAATGTAGTGTTAGGTTTGAAGGGGGATTTGTAGCTTTATTTGATACTGAGATGTCCAAGGACTTAGTTGCTTGGGGTTGCAAAGGCTTGGTTGAATTGTTGGTTCTGAAGAAAGATATTTTTTTTATATGATTGTCAGAACCAACAGTAGGTTGAGAATTAACAGCCCTTATTGCATTGCGTTGTTGTGGCTGAGTAGGGAGTTCACCTTGCATTGCTGGAGTAGGTGGTAATGGAGCTATTAGTGGGAGAGATGTGGCCAGATTTGAAGGATGATACACTTGTGGAATATCACCCCTAGGAGAGGGAGTCCTATAGTACTCACAGGCTTGGTAGTGATGTTGGCAAGTAATGTGACCAACAGAGTCACATGGAGAGATTGGATGTTGCACGTAATATCCATATGGGTCAGGTTGCCAATGAGGAAATTATTACCTTGGTGGTGGCATTCCCCATGATTGTGGGTGTTGCCACTGTTGATATTGCTCATTTGGTTGTGGTGGAGTTCCACTTGGATAATACGTTAAAGGTTGGTGGAACTGCCTTGGATTACCTTGGAGATAAGGTAACCATCATGATGTTTGCTGTTTGTTTAAATGTGGATTAAGTGCATACACCCAAGAATCCTATAGATGTGAGATCATAGGGCAACATCCCTTAGGATGGTTGTATGGACATATGTCACATCCACTATCATCATTTGTATTTGAGTCCACAACTTCTTCAATAATAGCAACTTTACCCTTACCCTTGTTATGTGCATTTTCTTCTTCTCTCTTTTTTCTTTTGTCAAGATCACTACCTCGCTCTCTAAACTCTACTACTTTGAGAATATTTTGAAACCTACTATCCAGGGAGTCCCACATTTGGTCTACCTTGCCGATACTTTTGATGCTAACTTTTGGATAGGCAAGGTTTTCCTATTGACCATCTCTTCGAGTGGTGACTCTTCCTGATCGTCACAAAATCTTACTCCCTTCTTCTGAAGGGAAGGATCTCAGTTATATTCTTCTGCACTCTCTCTTTTTCATAGCTCACCTTCTTCCTTAGCAACTTTCTCTAGTAGTCAATGCATTTGATGGGATCTAAGCTTAGATAACCTTCCTTGGGCATAAATTCGAAGGGTTCTTCTCCTTTCATGCTTAAGCCCATCTACGAGATGGCGTAGTTGATCTTACTGCAAATAACCATGGCTAGGAAAACAATGTAATAGTGCATAATAGTGGCCCATTGCAGCATCCAAAGGTTCATGACTTCCTTGTTTCCATCCTTGGATTTGCTTTCGTAGGTTAGACACCTGGGAGTATGTTTGTACTTATCATTGAACAATTCTAACATAGTACTCCACCTACAAATGGATTCTAGTTCTAAGGTCCGATACCAGCTTTCAGCTTCTTTTATTAGTGTCCATGGGAACAACTTAAGTTTTTGACACTCATTTCTATGTTTTTCAAGGCACACACATCATGAAATGCTTGTAAGTGATTTTGAAGATCAACCTTATATCCCCCTTCAAAATCATGGGATGTTATTCATGTCTAATCTCTGGATCCTACTATCTTTTTGATTCCTTGTTAAAACTCTCACGACCTCAATTATGTCTAGCATGCTTTGGGTAGCAAGTTGGGGTTTATCATGATGGTTTTGTTCATGGCATCTATGGTGCCTACGCTATTCCCTAGTCTCCTTTCTTCGATGACATGATTCCCTAGAGTGCCCTTGTCCTCTGTCTTGGTTGTCTCATCTGTGACTTCTACTTTGTTTACCCTTATCCTCATGATCTGTTTCTCTATGGCTATGTCTAGACATTGAAGGAGAGGGTGAAGGAGATGATGAAGAAGAAGAAGAAGGATAACTGCCACCATGATGGTGTCTACTACCTTCTTTTCAGTGGTCTCTACCTTGATCGCAATTGTGATTAGAATGCTCATCTTTGTCATGTGTCATTGTTCCTTTTTCGGACACTCTGTGTCCATTGGTATCAACACCTGGGTTATGAATAGTAGAATGAAGGTTCTAATACATAAACCCTTGGCCAAAGTAAAGGGGAGGAACATCATTATGTGGGTGGCTACCTGAGGTAGGTTCATCACCCTCAATTTCGCTTAAAACGTGGGGGTCCATCCTTAGACCATTTTCCCTTCAGGGACTTATGGTGTTTGTCTTGTTGCAAATCCCTTAGACATTATGCCTCTGTGGGATGATAGTCTCTCAAATAATAGTCCTCCACAATGTATTTTTCTTGTAAGTGTTGCATGCCTATTCATGTGAGGGCATGAAGAAGCATATTTGGGACTAAACTATTGGGAGGTAACACTATGTTACCTTCCAAGTCGCCAACGTAGTTGTTCATCTTAATGGAGAATAAAGGTGAAGCTGGGTACATATTCATCGAGATAAATATATACCACACGAAACTGTTGAGGGATTGGTGGATCAACGTCATGTTTATCCTGCCATTGATTGCTTCTTGTGTTAGTCCTAGGTGATGAAGTGCTTTTGTGCAAAGAAGAAGACATATTTTCTTGTTCAGTGTGCAATGTACTATTATCTTTTTTGTTAATCAACCCTAAGGGTTCGTTCCAATGATGTGAATTATTTCCTGAGTTCTACTTAGCACACAAGAAACTAAGTCCCTAGCAACAGTGCTAATGATGAGTGGCGAGGTACCCCTACACTCAACCATACGAATACGAGTGTTTCATGCACGATCCGATCGGATTCCAAGGACTAAGTGCTTTTGCGTTGTTGTGGAACAATAACGGGTTGGTTAATCGTTGTCTTTCCAAAATTACTTGTATGTCACAGTTTTATGGTTAAGTAAGCTTGAGGCATATGATTTTTATAGTTTTTATGTGTTTTATATCCTGTGCTACTAAGGAGGGGGAGAGATAACTAAGTAGCTAATCTAGTTTAACTACTCATTAACTAACTTCTAATTACTCCTAACACCAGTATCCATTCCCACTTGCTGTACACATCCTGAACTAGTGCAATGCTGCTGGGATTACCAAACGCTAATCGTTACTAGGTTACCAAGTGCTACATGCATGCTCAAAGCGATCATACTGAGTGTATTTAACTAAGAGAGTTCTAGGGTGAGAGAGATCATTAATTAACTAGGAAAGCATTAAATAATAATTAATGCTAATTAATCTATTCTGCTACAAGGTTTATCATAAATTTTATCTTTATTTCTGTACACAAAGTGTGCTCCGGTACACAATGCTTGAATAAAGATTTGTTCACTTTATGACTCCTACTACAGGCACGCAGAAATAATTCTAAGTCTGGAGGGAAAAAATGGCAAGAGTCTGGCTAAGGTACTAACTTCTAATGTGGAAACCAAGGGCACCACCTCTTATTTATAGGCAAGAAGGTAGGCTATGATATCGTGTATTCGACATTGCATGGTTGATCCAATATCACGGACGCGATATTGCGGTTCATCAATAACTACATTGAATAATATTGGAATTTAATAGAAGTGTAATATTTTTAGAGAATGAACCTTATGAAACACCATAAAATTTCAAGACCCTGATGCTTTAGCAGAGTCTTGAAGTTCAGGCAAGGATTTCCACAAGTGCAGCATCATAATGGGTAGTCAGAACAATGTAGGCACTAAGGATAGATTGTACAGTTCGACAAGTTTTCTATCTCCAAGACTGAAAGGCCTGTTGGACTCTCCAGCCTACCCAATTGGACAATCGACCTGGCTGACAATCTACCCAAGGACCATGCTAGGAGTTTTCGAAAGTGTTCAAGATGAGCTAAATAGTTCGACAAGTTTTCTAATGGAGAAATCTGCTACCCTATGCTATGTTGCGTAGTGTAGCAAGCCTCGAAGAGACCAATCAAGCATCCAAGATGCAAGTTGATAACAAGTAAATCTTCCAAAGCATTTGTCCATGTTGCAACCATCAAGCAAGCTTGCTCCACTAACACAGCGTGCTACGCTATGCTATGCTGTGCAGCGTAGCACAATGTAGTAGGGACAAGGCGCACAAAGGCCCCCCTGACAAGTGACTCCAACAAGAGGATTGCACTTGGCAATGCTTCGGCCTCCAAAATTGGCTATCCCACTTAGCCCTCATGCCTTAACCAAGGTTTCTTGGTAAAAAATGATAGATTAGACAAGGATGCATGACACACTGGCTACTACGTTGTGCTACGCTGCACAGCGGAGCAACGATGCAAAAACAATAGAATGCCCCAAGGATGAACTCAGCAGGTCCAAAGGCTTTTTGGCATGGAGGAAAAAAGTTGCAGTTGTTTGCATGACTAAGCCTCAGACAAATGCTCTCAACTTCCACAAAAGACTTCTATCAAGACCGGTGGCTACACTATGCTACGCTATGTAGCGTAGCACAGTGTAGTGAGCAGTTACTTACACTACGCCAATGTGCTAGATAGTGTAAGTAGTGCAACACTTGCATGGAGGCATCAAGACACATTTAGTTAACTCCAAAACCTATTGGCAATGATCATTTTCACCCTGACACTTTTTCGGTAGATAAAATTAGGAAGTTTGCTTCATTTTGCATACCCCTAGTTGATCCCCAAAATTATTCCTATGCTTGACCCTGATCACAAGAGTAGGAAAGACATAGTTTTGGAGCATAGGCTCCATTTTGTTTTCATTGTTGGCATGCTTTCTGGATTTTGGCACATGAAGTTTCAGTATTATGGTCATAGCGTAACAAGGTTGACATCCAACATCATACACCTACCTAGTGTAGTCATGTTTACACCTTATGTAGCCCAAGACACATGGCATCTAGACCACATTTTTCTCCTTCTCTTGGCCCTATAAATACCCTAGCAAAGATTTCTCAAAGGGTTTGCTTTTTTGCATGGTTGACTTTTGAGTTGGCTTTTAGAGAGCATAGTGTGCATTCTTACCATTCTAGTTGGCTTTGAGCTTTCGGGTTGGCTTCAAACATCCTTTTGTGGGTTTAGCATTTTGGCATCTTGGTGAGTAGATTGACAAATAGGAGAATCCCAAGTAGCAAGTTATTGACTATAGCTCAGGGACCTATGACCATACTACTCTGTGTAAGCTGTGCTTCTCAGTGTTGCATGTTCAGTTGTACATCTTCCAACAAAACAAAGATTAGATCCGTTACCTTGGGGTGGTGCACTTTCTCACCCAAGTTTGTTTTGTTATTTGCTTACTATCATCGTGTATTTTTGGACTATTTTTTATCATTTGCATTTATTGATCATCACTTTACTTCGTGTGCATCATTTCCAAAACAAACATTATGAAAGGGTAAGTTACATTGATTAAGTTCTTGTTTGATCGACCAGACTGTTCAGGGCACCCTATTTCTGTTTCTCTCCAGCATGGCGCACTTGCATGAATTCAGGGTTAAACTGTACACTCGGCAACCTCTCGGTGTTCCAGCCATCAACATTTTTGGTCGCTATAGTTTTTGGCACTAGAAGGAGGGCCTTTTGGTGCCCCTTCTGCATCTTACGGGTAGTCCTACATGCTATTTGTACCTCATCACCTACTAGTGTAGACGTGACACCCTTATGGTTGTTTACACATCGTGTGGTGTAGACTGGTCATGATGATGGTTCCTTTGGAACCCAGCAGGAAGGAAAGCCTCCAATCAGTTATTGATCTCTATCTTTCTCATTTGTAACTTCCCTTTAATCTCACAAAATGATTTCCACAACCACTGTCATTTCCACCTTGAACCTTGAGGTCACTTTCTCAGCTCAAAGCACCATAAGTGCCGAGTGACTGCCTAGTCTAGTGCTAGTGCCACGTTTGTCTCTTAGGATCTAGCATCTACCATCTGAGCCCATGGTGCAAGACGCAGAGCACTATGACTTCATCTGTGCAAAAATCCAGGTGAATCTGCCCGTGGATCGCCAAGAACTTGAGGACAAATGTAACTTTGAGTTCCTTCATCAGAATGGAAGGGAGTTTATCCCTACCCCTGACATTACCATCCACCTAATGGAAATGTATTAGTGGATCTCAGGCCAGTTGGTACGAGTTAGTAAATCTAGGGAGCAAGATATGGTGTCCCATTACGATGAGGTGTTCCAGGATGGATAGGAAGACCTGGACTCCCATTCTAAAGATGGTGGCCAGACCTACCCTATGATTATCCCTCCCACTATGGTCTTTTGGTCAAACCCACTTTTTGCTTCTTCCCCCTTTGTGATTACCACAACTCCGCCATAACCTACACTTTCATCGGCCATGGGTAGCCATCCCATATCCTTAGTGTACCAACATGCTACCCCTTTAGTTTTGTTCCCAAGAACTATCCCTCCTTATTCTATCCCATCATCATACCAAGAACTAGTCATAGCTACATTATCGTATGTGCACACTATGCCTACTTCATAGCTGCATGGAGTTCCCACTCCCATTCCATCGTCCGCACTTGTTCCACCATCAGTAACAGGTCCAATCCCAACCGCATGGTGGATCCCAACCACTTCTCTCCCTATTTCACAATCCTCCTAGATGTCACACTACGTTCACCACCAAACATAACAAGTCCTGCAAATGGTACAACCAAGCGTGGGACTATGGTCTACCCCATCAGTCACGCAAATGACTAACCCCACAACACCACTAGCAGCTATCACTTCAATAGCACCACCCACTAGGTGGTGGACCGGATAGGTAACACCCTTCATAGGAGTAGCCCCAATGGCACCCCCTATGAGCCAGGTCACTGCCCTTACAATGCCACCAATGATGGTTGCCCCTGCAACCCCACAACCATCTACATCATCTCCAAGTCTAGACCAAGCATTCCAACTTATCCAGATCCTCACTGAAGAGATTAAACGTCTCAAAGCCATTGGTTCCAACACAGTGCATGTCATGGACTTCTACCATGATGACCTCATTAGCCCGAATGTGCCCATGCTCACATTACCCTTTGAGATGCCACTCCCCCAATTTACAAAATACAACAGGGAGGGCAATCCCAACACACATTTAGTTACATTTAGATCTAAGTCTCTATTGTTGCAGTAATGGTTGAACACTATTATCTGCATCTTTGCCATGTCTTTAACAGGAAAAGCTCTAGACTGGTACTGCATTCTTCCACACGCCTCCATCTCAACTCTAGAGGAGCTGTTGACTCAATTCATGACCTGTTTCAAATATAACTTGAAATCAGAGGTCATGTTGGATCAGTTGATGAGTGTCAAGCAAGACCTGTTGGAATCTATGCATAGGTTCATATAGAGATGGAGTGCTACCTTGAATGAGATTTGTGAGCCTATCATGGAGGCCCATCTATTGGCCATCTTCAAGGGGGTAGTAAAAGACTTTATCAAGTCAAAACTGTACTACTTAGCTCTGTGCTCCCTCAGTCAAGCTTTCGCTTAGATGAAGAGCATCCAAGATGTGGTCGAAGCTAGTAAAGACCTAGCCTATGTTGCATACAAAAACACATATGTCAAAAAGGACAAGGAGAAGGGCAAGGTCGCAACAACCATGGTGGCCACTGTGACTAATGAAACCAAACCCAGTAACAACAGTAACAACAACAAAAAGGTGGTCACAACATCAACTAACACCATGCCTAGCTCAAGTAACACTACTCAACCCTCAATGTCAACACCAGAGGCATCAACCTAGCCTAAACCCAACTTCGAGTGTAAAGATTACTCCAAATACACTCCTTTACCTGTTAAGCCTTCAGAACTCCTGAAGCAATTGTTGGGGGCTAGGTATATTTAGCATACGTGGATGTCAGAGGAGGCAACCAAATGGCATCAACGGGATTGTGAATTTCTTAGAAACCCCTCCTTGGCCATGCCCAATGAGTCACTAGTTCCTAAGAACTTCAAGCTGGAATGGTTCTATGACTACCATCAACTTTGTGATCATGACACAGACTACTGTTTAGCATTGAAGGATGGCATCCAATAGATGATTGATCAGGGGAAGTTTTTTCTAGATGAAAGCAACCCTGTCCACCCTGAAAATCAATCCATGCATGTTTACAAGGACCCCTCAACACCAACAACATAGGGTACATCATCAACACCAATAGCAGCAAAAAGGATGTTGCAACAACTCAGAACTATCATAGTAACCATTTGTGGTGTGTGTGCCTCAATGTAGTGTGACAACACCAATAGCAGCAAAAAGGACGCCGTAACAACCATTCGTCCTCAAGGTTTCCCCCAGACATCTGCCCTTGCACCCTGCATACTCAAAACTACACCGCCACATGCACCAACACCATAGGCATAATTTGTCATTAGGGGGGGGGGGGCAAAAAATTCAACTGTCCCCACCACACAGAGCCAATCTAAAATAGCCCCGCAGCCCACCCATTCAAAGAAATGAGAAGAGCATCTAACGGACAAGACGACCAAGGAATATACCACCTTAGGTCTCCCCAAGCCTACCCCCTTGTCCTCGATGTCTATGGCCCCCCATCATCAACAATTAACAACACCACATGCACGCAAATGTCACCATCCTAGTTAAGAAGGTCTAGCCCCCAACTTGAAACTGCCCCTCCTCAAGAGATTTGTCTCCTAGGATGAATGGAGCAAGAGAAAGGCAGCAAAAAATAAGAAAGTAAACAAGGCCTTCTAAACACCCTTACTCAGGTCAAATAGGCTCTAAAACAAAAGAACACAACCTTGAGCTTGTATGAATTAGTAATGACCTCCATTGTACACCACGAGGCCTTGGTTTGCATGTTAATGTTCATACTGGTTGACAAAAACATGTCAGTAGAGGAGAAAGCAATCCATGTGGTCATGCTTCCTTCTATACCTAAAAAACCATGGCCATCTTAGTTAACTTTGTGACGAGTCCATTAAGGATGACCTTGAAAAGGGTCAAGTGACAATAGCACCTATGTTCATTACAATTCAGGTCGGACAGCATAGGATCCGAAGGGTACATGTTGATGATAGGGCCACTACTAATGTCATCCCTTTCCCCATAGTGGACAAATTGGGCTTGGTCATTAAATCAAGCCCACGATGACATCTTACCTAAAATTTTTCAATGGAGCACGTGTGCTAGTAAAAGGAACTATGCATATTAACTTTGTGGCAGGGGACCAGTTCCCCACAAGTGCAATATTCATAGTCGTAGAAGAAATTCCTGGGTTCAACCTGATCCTTGGGAGATCGTGGCTAGCCCAATTGAGGGCTATTTCCTCTCCAATACACCAGGAGATTCACTTGCCCTATGTGGGAGGGGAAGTGGTAATTCATGATGATGAAGTGGCTCCCTGAGCCATAAACAATGCAGGAATGGAGCAAGGGTTACAAATTGAAATCTTTGAAGATCGAACCCCTGTTCAAACTAGAATGCCTGAACAAGTTGAAACCAGTTCAAACGAAGCAACAACATGGGCTGAGCTACCCTTTCAAACAGTGGACGATGACATAAAAGAGTATCATAACAAGGCCCCTTGGTTGTCCACATCACTGAGCCCACGATGGATTAGGAAGCAGCTGTGAGGATGATCGTTGTTTGCATTAGCATAACTACTTCCATGCTTCCATCATGATTATTGTTTGCATCAACAATATGTCCACTGCTCACATTGTTTGTCTTGTATTCGTTGTTTATGCTAGCATCTTCCTCATTGTTTACATTGTTCACATCACGTCCATTGTTTGCATCACATCACAGCCCACCAAGGCCTAAAACTGGAAAAATTTTCTTTATCACCATACAATGGTCCAAAATGGCCTAAAACTAATGATGGCTTGAAATGACCTTAAACTATAACATTGGCCTGAAATGACCCAAAAGTAAAATGAGAAGCTCCCAAGGAGTTTAAAAGAACAAAGAACAAAAATAAATAAATATGACACATTAGCTAAAATGAGACAAATCTCTTCATGTTACATTCTCCATTCAATAACAATCAATAATGTTTACAAAATTTTTTTCTGTAAATTCAAAAACAAGAATAAAGTTTCCTGCTACTACGCTATGAGTCTTCACCTGCACCACCATCTCCAGCTTTAGTGGGTCCTATGTTTTCGTTTGGATCTTGCACCATAGAGAAAATAAAATAATTGGTTAAAACTACAATAAAGGCTTGTATAAAATAAACTATGGCATCACAAAAGGTGACTAACCCAAGATGGCCTTGCGTCTATTTTGGGGGGTATCTGATCCATGCCGAGTGCGAGATGTTGCAAGATCTCCTCCTTGGTGATGTCAGCCCAATTCCTATCTCCCAAATCAGTGCTTGCTGCAACTTTCTCCTTTTCTATGATTGTCCATCTGGGTGGTCCTAGAGAAAAGGTGGTAGCAGTGGTCTCACCCATAGGTAGGGTCACCTCCCTTTCAAAAGATTCATTGACTATCACTTGTTGCATGAACCTATCATAAATCCTAGAAGCACCAATAATGTCAAGGAATAGCTCATGGATATGCAACTTGACCGAAGCATCCCGGTAGTGTTTATGGTAGGCAACACATTTCATTTTATACAAATTTTTGTGGTTCTTCTATGACTACCCCCACTCGTAAAGCTTTGCGCTATAATCCTTCCAATCTTGATTCTTCTAGGCTAGAAGATCCATTTACATGCACTGTTCGATTATTTCGTGTGTGGATTCATTGTTGCATTGCACGATTGTCCAATATATTTCGTAGTCGATGATGGCCATATGCCAACTGCCATCGTTAGTGTCCTGGGCCAATAGGAATTTGTTCCTAGATTGGAGATCCCCCACCTTAGTAGTTAGATTGGCCTTCTCCTTCTCAAGCCTTTGTACTCATTTTCAGAGGTCTTTGTTCACATGCCTACATTCCCACAAAGAGCATGCCGAGTACAACGCACATTTACTTACCTCATCGTATATGTGATGAGGTACTTCGGTCACCTCCTACAGAAATTTGGGTATGGTGTTGACCTCAACCACTTGTTTAGGATCCCACTTGAGGCGAGAGGCTACCAAATGCACATGAAAATGCATTAGTCATAGTGGCATAGTGAAATTACAATAATTTAGAAAGTCTAGCATAGCAACAACTTACCAATCTCTAGATCGATTTGCTTCAGACGTTTGATCATGTCATCAACCACCCCCTCCATAAAAGTGAATTTTTCGAGGATCTCAGTCCATGGTCACAGGTGGATCAAAGAAGGGCCAAAAGTATCAACAGTGGTATCTTCTGCAGAGTAAAACATGATACCCACAGTGGAGAGAACCACAATAAAGCTAATGAACAACGTAAATGATAGTGTAAAGCTCTTGCCTAGCAAATCCTCAGGGATGATAGTAGGGGGGGGGGGGGGGGCCCNAATACATTATCAAACAAGTGGTCAAACTCACCAGCGTCAAAGTGGATCCCCTCTCTTTTTAGTTGACCCAACAGTGTAGCAATGTCCTCAACAGTGGATGACCCTTTTGCCAAGTGTAGTTTCAGCTGACCCAATAGTGGATTCCCTCTTCTGCAGTAGGGGCCCCTTCATTGTTAGTTGGGATCCTTTCCTCTATGGCTAGGCCTCTTCATCTTTGCCAGTCGTCCCTGTTCTAGGGACCACTGCCTCTTCCTCCCCTTCTTCTTATCCTTCCTTTGCTAATAAAACATAACTACAGTAGGTAAGATATGCCAACTTGAAACAGATGCTACACTATGCAATGCTACCTAGCATAGCACCACGTAGCAAGCGTTAGCCAAATAATAAAACAAACTTACCAATTAGGGGTTACACTCTGTGAATTTTGAGTTGCAGCTTCTTCCCCCTCTCTTCATTTGTGCAGGGAGGCTCTTCGGCAAGACAAGACCTCTTACATTGCAAGCTAGTCATCACTATTTCTACAATGAGGCATTCTCCCCTCGTCATGTTGCCTGTGTTAATGAGGGATGCCTGTCCCATGCTGTCCTAGGCATGAAAGATGCATGCCACCTGATCTCTTGTCGTTATTAAAAATGATTCCCCAATAGCCTATGGGGGATCTTGGGATCATGTGGTACGGAAAACTTGGCAAATCCACAGTTTGAAAATCTGAGTACGGTCTTGTTGAACATAGATGCCATTCTCACAAACAACCAAGAACTTTGCAAAATGTCATAGGCAGGCTACAAAGAAGGCATAGTGCATGTTGAAACGAGACTCAAGCTTCCCGCAAAGTTTAACCATTTTAGCTTGCAAGCCCTCGCAAAGGTGCTTGGCCCAATTGTAGCGAGTCCCTTCTTCCATGACATCCATCATTATCCAAGCCTTCTCCACTCCAAGGATTTTTCCTTGGGAGAGTAGCTTGGGGAAGGCATGGGCATGAAAGATAAGGTAAATTGTTTTGGCCACCCTTAGCCTGACCTTCTCGATGTAGATCCCTTTTCAGTCCTTAGCCATTCCTAGCCACTCCTCAATATCCCGCTGATGGTTTGCATATTTCTTAGATTTTTCTCCTATAGAGAGACCATCAAAAGGGACACTGAAAAGATCCACAAATAGTTGATCATTGATTTCAAACACCACTTGTACATTGTGAACATGTGTACGGAAGCGGTCAGCCTTCTTGAAGAAGGAATCAGCTAGGGAAAGGATTTCGGTAGGTGGGATGCCTAGGTTCATAGTAAAAAATAAGTCCATGAGCCCAACCTCCTCAAGGTTATGGACAAGGGTGGCTGGGGCCCCATTGCAGAGCCAATGCTGGGTCTCCTTCACCTCCTTGTACTTGAAAAAGAGGTTGATTTCGTTATGCTTGGAGGTGATCACAGTGACCTCTTGGGATTTCATCACCATTGTAACAGTTTGCAAAACAAAAAGAAAAAGTTGGTAAAAAAATGATCACCACTCAAACACATAACAACGAATCCATGACTAAGCATACCAGGTTTAAATGACATAGGAAATGGTGGGAATTGCACTAGCACATATTCAATGGTGAGCAGCTTGAGGGATGCCCACTCCTTATCCAACCAACTAGCTTCATTACACTTTCAATAAAATTGGGAATACCAGGTCTGGTAGGTTTTAAACTCAACCCCAAATTTTCTTATTACGCCAGCAAGCACATTCCAAATAGAGGAAAACTCTTGTAAGGCCATCTATGCTAACGCCAAAGCATCTATATCACTGTGAAGACCATTCCTATCAATATAAAACTTGGCAATATAGAAAAGAAAAAAGAAAAATAGTTAACACCTCTGTCTAGCGTAACATAGATTATACAACACGTTAAGGCACCTTCACAGAACTAACCCACCAGCATAGTAAACGGTTCCAGGAGGATTCTGAAAACAAGTTCCCATGTGGCGGGCAACGTATAATGTGTTATATAAGTGATAGCATTTGTACTTAGGCATGTCCTAGATCCAACTTAAGCGCCTCAAGAATTTTGGGCACTGGTTGGAACTTGTTGTGCCTTTGCCTCCAATCGCCTCGTCAGCCAAGAATGTTAGAATACCCCGGTTTGCCCTAGGAAACAATGTTTCTGTAATGGCAGTTGTTATCTCGACTGATAAGTGTGACCACACGATCACACTAAAGTAGCAGAGGAGGAACTGTAAGAAGTCCCGTGCACCCTCATGGAACCAGACCACTTGCTACCCCACATGTGCATGGGGAGGAGGGATGTTGGCCACCGGTTCACTAAGGTAGCACAAGACTCCTACAATCTTAAGGAAAATCAGGACAGGTTTCAACATGATCCTACATGACAAAGCACCCAAACGTTAGCATTGTGTTCAAGTAAGGTTTGCATGTAGCGTAGCATGGTCTTCCAGTTGCAAATTTCTCTTTAATAGAAAATAGAGTTAAACATTATAGGCAATGTAACAAAGTGACACTTATAGCGTAGCGTAGCCATCAAGCCCTGCATAGAGTAACAACGTTGGGTACGCCTTATGGTAATAGATTGCGTGATACATAGCATAACATAATAGATACGCAGTGCAACAGTTACACTCATGCTTAAGGATGATGGCTACGATACACGTAGTGTAGCAAGACAACAAAAAAATAAGCATAGGCAGACATGTAACAATATAACAAACATACCCCTATAACGGGCATGGTGATGTAGCTAACTTAACAAAAAAATTATAAATATAAATAAAAAAAATTTAACAATGTAGCAGTGTTACAAGTTTAGTAGCATAGCAATGCAACAAGCTACTAATATAATGACCTAAAAGCCCTATGGCATAACGGCGTAGTGAAACAGTAACGAAAACATTATAGCCTTAAAAAGTATAGATGAGAAAGAATTTTTTGTGCTCCCGCCATCCCAACCCTATCTTGCCATATGAAATAACTTGTGCTACACTACGTTAAGCATGCATCATGCTGCCATAAAAAAATTTTGCAAGGTGGTACGCTGCACCAAGCATACACTACGTCACTTAGAATCGTCCAAACCCTCGCGATAAGGCAGTTACCATTCTCAACAATGGTGGTTAAGGTGATACTGCATGCAACCATAGCGTAGCATCCGTATAGCCACTATGGCCAACTAGCGACAATGATGACATAGTAGCCAAAAAAGCAACCAAAACAGTGGCAATAGATGCAAATTTCACCACAATAATGATAACAGCAATCTGGAAAATAAGGGTAGCATAGTGCTTTACTGAGCTGGCGAAGTCTCCTATTGCACCTCAACTCGCACCTTGGATAGGTGTCCCAGAGAGTTCTTCACCTCATCTACCTTGGAAAGTCCTCAATGCTTACGTTCACCTTTCTCTATCGACTACTATGCTACACCTATTTGCTCTCTTTCTGTGTGACTGTGCTACACTTTGAGTATAAGCTCTGGGCTCTGACAATGAAAATGATAAGTTTAGTAGGAGGTAAACCCCTATTTATATCTAACATGGTAAAACACTTACCATTTTCATGTCCCAATTAATGTGGGAAACCCCTTGTAGCATAGCACTATTGCATCATAGTATCACTATAGCGTAGTGATTTTTTACAGGCATAATAGGTGGGCTCACCAAAAAATTTTATCCCACCTTAAACTAGAAATCTATCTTTACAAAGTTTACCTATTAATAGTTTGCAAAGACCTTGAACTAGTAATCTTGGATTTCAAAATCTACTTGTTAACGGTCCCCAAAGACCTTAAACTAGCAATTTTGGCTCCCAACTCTACCTAGTAGCGGTCTGCAAAGACCTTAAACTAATAATTCTAGCCTATGCTTTAACTTGGTTAATGATCTGCCATGTCCCTTATGGCATCCCAACATTCATTTATATAACATGTAACGGTCCGCTATGATCTTAAACTAGAAATTTTAGCACTCATTTTAGGGTTTGATATGGTCTGCTAAGACCTTAAATTGGCAACTTCAACTTGCAAACTTTACACAGTAACTAACGATTATCTCATGTTGTATTGTTACTTTACAAACATTCATTACATGCTATTGCTACAAATAGGTATCACTTGACTTGGATTTTTCTTATTGTGGTAGGTTTAACAAAAATGGTCATGCATGATGATCTACATTCACTTTTAACCTTGATAGGTCCTCATGGCAAGTTCATAAGACACCTAAACTTGGAATCAATAGATTAGGAATCATCTACTGACAACACTGTAGCATCACTAGAAACATTCCTATATTGGCCTAAACATCTGGTCCAAACCTTAGACTTAGAGGCTAGGGATGTGACTGAGGACCCTCTCAGAAACACTTGTAACTACATCCAAGGGGGAAATAAAGACATTAAAACTTAGCTCCCTCCTAGACCCACAAATGCAAAAGGACATATCTAAGGTTCTCCAAGATAATGTTAAATTGTTTGTGTGGTCCTATGATGGCATGTTGGGCTTAGACCCATGGCTCATATAACACAACATTATCTTAGACCCGCATTTCAAGGAAGTTAAGCAAAAGGCTCAAAAAATCAAACCGAAATCGCACTAGCTGTACGTGATAAAATTACCAAGTTGTATCAAGCTGGTTTCATTCGCGTGGTTGATTACTTGGAGTGGGTTTCAAACATCATTGTAGTCTCTAAGAAAATAGGAGGTATATGAATTTGTATAGACTTTTGAGATCTGAAAGCAACGAATAAAGATAACTTCCCATTACCAAGTATTAATCAACTTATTGACACTACAGCCTGTCATGTTTTATTGTCCTTTATGGGTGGGTTTTCAGGTTACAACTAGATCCACATCAATCCAGAGCACTAGTTAACAACTACTTTCATAACCCCTTGGGGAATCTTTTGTTACACCATGATGCCTTTTGGACTCAAAAATGCTAGAGCAACCTATCAATGAGCCATGACATACATTTTTAGCGACTACCTGTTAGAGAGACTAAACAATTACATGGATGACATAGTAGTTAAGTCTAAGGGAGCTATTGATCATTCCAATGATCTAGATGTAGTCCTCAAATGTTGTCATAGGCATGAATTGCATCTCAACTCAAGGAAATGTGTTTTCAGAGTTGAAACCATATGCATTCTAGGGTTTGTAGTATCAAAGGTCAGAATACGAGTGGACCCTGACAAAGTTAAGGCCATTGTTAACCTAGCACCCCCTACCAACCTTAAAGAATTATGCAAGTTGCAAGGTAGAATACAGTTTATCAGAAGGTTTATAGCAAGGTTGACTGAAAAGTTACATCCCATGCAACACTTGCTAAAGAAGGGGATCAACTTTGAGTGGATAGAACAATGTCAATAAGTCTTTAATGACATAAAGAAAGAGCTTTTGCACCTCCCAACTATTTAACCACCATAGAGGGATAAGCCTTTCTACATCTACCTTGCCACCTTAGACACATCTATTGCAGCATTGTTATGTCAGAAGAAAGATGATGGCTCTAAAATCCCAATTTATTACTTGAGCCATGCACTAATAGCTTATGAGGTGGAGTACAATGAAGTAGAAAGAAATTGTCTTGCCCTAGTATTTGCACTAAAAAAGTAGAGACATTACCTATTCCATAGTAAGGTTAACATCATATGCAAGAGTAATGTTCTTTGAGCTATCATAAAAAATTTATACGAGAGCAGTAGGATAGCCCGATGAAAAGCTATAACAGTGGAATTCGATTTACACTATGTAGCCCAATCATCGACAAAGGGACAAGCAATAGCTACACAACTCACAACCTCACCCATTGATGATCAGGCAACAATAGAGCCAGAGTTCCCCAATGAGCATGTCAACAACATCAATCTTGTTCCATTACACTTTGAAGCCACTTTGCATTTCGACGGTGCCTCAACTATGCAAGGTGGTAGTGTTTTTGCCGTCATTACATTTCCCTCTGGGGATATTCAACATTTTGCTTACCATTTTACATTCCTTTGTACAAACAACATAGCTGAGTATGAAGTACTCCTTAGGGGCCTTTTATTAGCTTAGGAATTAAAGGTCCAACATTTTGCAGTTTGAGGCGATTCCCAACTCGTCGTCAACCAGATCACTAAAATCTATGCCTATAAAGCTTCACATTTATAGCCTTATTATAACTTGGCCAAAATTTTTCTAAAATATTTTACGATGATAGACATCCAACACGTGCCCTGCAATGAGAATACCATAGCAAATGCCTTAGCCACATTAGCATTGAATGTGCCATCACACCTATTTGCAACTTTTCCCACTTCAATAATAGAATGCATTGATCCTATCATCCAAGCGGCACACATTGCAGTTGTTAACACCACCGATATCTAAGAGTGCTACGCTAATGTTAAAGCCTATATTCAACACAACGAACCCCCACACGCTTAACATCCACTCAAAAGGATGCGATCTGAAAGCGAGCCCGACAGTATGTCCTTATAGGAGATAACACCTGATGTAAAAGCTCCTTTGATGGGATATTTATAACTTGTGTTGGTGGGGAGGAAGCGAAAAAAATTGTTAACAAAATCCATGAGGGATTATGTGGAGCACACATACCCCCTAGAGCTATGGTAGCAAAAATCAAACATCTCGGGTACTACTGGCCTTGCATTGAACGAGATTGCCTTGCCAAAGTGAGGACATGTGATACATGCCAATGTCATACAAATCTTATACATGTCTCACCTATTGAGTTGCACCCTACATAGATTATGTGGCCATTCCAACACTGGGGACTAAGGACCCATCATGCCTAAGTCTTCCGCAAGACATAGCTTCATCATCACTACCACCAAGTACTTTACAAAGTGGGTAGATGCTATCCCCCTTAGGAAAACTACATCTTAACAGATTTGCCACTTTATCCTAGACAACATAGTAACAAGGTTTGGTCTTCCCATGACTATTGTGATAGACAACAAGCCATAGTTTAGTAGCATGAAAACCAAAACCTTTTGCAGCAATCTTGGCATCAAGCAATCCTTTTTGTCGCCATACTACTTGTAGGAAAACGACCAGGCGAAGGGAACAAACAAGGCCATCATCAACTTGCTCACAAGGATGCTTAGCAATAGCAAGAGACGATGGCACGAACAAATCCTCTACGTGTTATGGGCTTACCATATGATGTGCAGAAAAGCCATAGGTAAGAGTCCTTACAGCCTAGTTTACGGATTTGAAGCAGTGTTACCTCTTGAATTGCAGGTACTGTCACTTCGAATGATCCTATCAAGCGTCATGAATGAAGCCCAGAACAATGAGTCAAGGATTATTGATGTTGATTCCCTAGAGGAGGAGCATGCCCAAACACTTGGTTGTATCGAATGGTACAAGGACAAGCAACAACGAAAGCATCATTCCAATCTACATCAATAGTCGATCAAAAAAGGGGACCTAGTTCTCAAAGCTGTTCGTGAACATGTAAACAAGTTCTCAGCAAACTGGAAAGGCCCATTCATAGTCATGAAAGCTTATGAGAATGGTGCCTTCAAACTAGCCGATATGGATGGCAAAGAGTTTGCAAATCTTGTGAACCACCTATACCTCAAGCCATACTATGTCTAATACAAAGCAAGGTAAGAAGATAGTTCGCTATTACTATAAACTAGCATAGATAGTCTGATATGACTATAAAATGGCATAGATAGTTCGCTATGACTATAAACTGGTACAACAAGTCTTTGGGCTATGACATAAAACTGGCACCCACAGTATGGTCCGCTATGACCTTAAACTGGCACCCACAGTCAGTCATCTTGGCGGTAGCTCCTGTCATCAGCACCTACTACTGGAGTCCTAGCACTATTGTGGCCCAACCACAGAGTCACTACCCTTTAGCCCTTGCCATCATCAGAGCCCAAAAGACATTAAGCTCTTAGGCTTCTCCCCTTACAGCTGAACTGCATGATGTTTGCCTTGGGTGGGAAATCCTGAGCACTCACATCGTCGCAACTCCTAGCCTCTTCAGTGCCAACCCCTTCAGTCTGTTGCTACTAGAACCACTATTGGCCTTTCTACTTCGGACATCACATGCCTTAGCAAGAATGCTTGCTACTTTAGCAGTGTCTAAAGCAAGTGGGACATTGCCCTCACTGCATTTCATGGTTACATTTTCTTGGTTTTCTTTCTATTGCGTTTGTAGGATACAGGCCAAGATGGCATCACTCAGAGATGCATTTTTCCAGGAGGGCAGGACACTACATCATTCCAAAATTATCGTTCCAACTAGCTCAACTACTTGGGAGTGCACATCCCACTCTCCCTCTTAACCCTCTTCACCTCATTTCTTACACTTGCAGTTTTTCTTTTCACATCTCTTTTACAAGCTTTCCCGATGCATATAAAGCCCTCCCACATGCTTAACCACTGAGTCCATGACACACATAACGCAACTCATCACATGGGAAGCATCTATAGGCAAGTCAAAGCCCCACATGGATGTAACATAACTCATCTCAAGGAGGAATCACCTATCCTACAACAACAAGGTTGTTTGCAAGTGAACATCGCTAAATAGCAAAAGAAAAGTGCAAAAGCGTAAAAGAAAAAAAGAGCTAAAAGAAGAAGAAGAAGAGGCATGCCCAAAACAAATGGCATGTCAACTTTTTCACAATGACTGTATCTAAGCACTCTAAAAGGAAGCTTAAAAGGATAACAAAGAAGGATTCCCATGCGTGCTCACTCCCTCACAAGCACTTCGACGAGGGACTGCACTCTGTTACATCTTTTCCTTTCCTGAACCTATTTCCCCAAATCCATCTTCTACCCCTTTTACTTACTTGATCATTCTAGCACTCCTAATTTTAGCAAAGTGACATCTGAGTGACCACTAGAGGGCAATGTTAGCATTCTATTTTTCATGGTGTTTCATATTCTTTATCAATGTCTCTTGGGTAGATCCTCTAGACATCAACAAAGAGGGGTCATTGAAACACCATAAAATTGTAGGACCCTGATGCTTCAGTAGAGTCTTGAAGTTCAGGCAACAATTTCCACAAGTGCAGCGTCATGATGGACCATCAAAATAGTGTAAGCACTAAGGATAGACTGTACAGTTTGGCAAGTTTTCTATCTCCAGGACTGACAGGCCTACTAGACTCTTCAACCTTCCTAACTAGAAAATTGACCTAGCTGATAGACTACCCAAGGACCATGCTAGGAGTTGTCAAAAGTGTTCAGGATGAGCTAAATGGTTCGGCAAGTTTTCTAACTAAGAAATCTACTACGCTACGGTACGCAGCTATGCTACGTAGCGTAGCAAGCCTTAAAGAGACCAATTAAGCATCCAAGATGCAAGTTGATAACAAGTCAGTCTTCCAAAGAATTTGTCCATGTTGCAACCATCAAGCAAGCTTGCTCCACCAACACAGGGTGCTACGCTATGTAGCATAGCACAGCGTAGCTGAGATAGGGTGCACAAAGGCCTCCCTACCAAGTGACTCCAACAAGAGTATTGCATTTGGCAATGCTTCGGCCTCCAAAATTAGCTGTCCCACTTAGCCCTTAGGCCTTAAGCAAGGTTTCCTGGTAAAAAATGGTAGATTAGACAAGGATGCATGACACACTAGCTACTACAATGTGCTATGCTACATAGCATAGCATAGCGTAGCAATGATGGAAAAACAATAGAATGCGCCAAGGATGAACTCAGCAAGTCTAAAGGCTTTCCGACATGGAGGACAAAAGTTGCAGTTGTTTGCTTGACTAAGCCTTAAACAAGTGCTCTTGGCTTCTATGCAAGACTTCTGTCAAGACTAGTGGCTACGCTATGCTACGCTATGTAGCGTAGCACAACATAGTGAGCAGTTACTTACGCTATGCTAATGTGTTGAATAGCGTAAGTAGTGCAACACTTGCATGGAGGCATCAAGACACCTTTGGCTAGCTCCAAAACCTGTTGGCAATGATCATTCTCACCCTGACACCTTTTTGGCAGTTAAAATCAATAAGTTTTCTTCATTTTGCATACCCCTAGTCGATGCCAAAAATTATTTCTATGCTTGACCCTACTTGCAAGAGTAGGGAAGACATAGTCCTGGAGCATAGGCTCCATTTTTTTTCATTGTTGACATGCTTTCTGGATTTTGGCACATACAGTTTTAGTAGTATGGTCATAGCGTAACAAGGTCCACATCCAACATTACACACCTTCCTAGTGTAGTCATGTTTACACCTTGTAAGGCCTAGGACATGTGGCATCCAGACCACGTTTTTCTCCTACTCCTAGCCCTATAAATACCTTGACAAACAATGCTCAAAGGGTTGGCTTTTTTGCATGGTTGGCTTTTGAGTTGGCTTTTAGAGAGCATAATGGGCATTCTTACCATTCTGGTTGGCTTTGAGCTTTTTGGTTGGCTTCAAACATCCTTTTGTGGGTTTAGCATTTTGGCATCTTAGCAAGCAGATTGGCAAATAGAAGAATCCTAAGTAGCAAGTTATTGACTATAGCTCAGGGACCTGTGACCATACTACTATGTGTAAGCTATGCTTATCAGTGTTGCATGTTCAGTTGTACATCTTCCAAAAAAACAAAGATCAGATCCACGACCTTGGGGCGGTGCACTTTCTCACCCAAGTCTATTTTGTTATTTTCTTACCATCATGTCTTTTTGCACTATTTTTCATCATTTGCATTTATTGATCATCACTTTACTTCACGTGCAACATTTCCAAAACAAACGTTATGAAAGGTTAAGTTACACCGATTAAGTCCTTGTCTAATCGACCAGAACATTTAGGGCACCCCGTTTCCATTTCTCTCCAGCATGGCCCTCGCACGAATCCAGGGTTAAACTCTATGCTCGGCAACCTCTTGGTGTTCCAACCACCAACATTTTCGATCGCTACACCTTAAAAAAAGAAGATTATGATAATTCTAAGTTGTTTAAAATTAGTAGAATAAAGGTAGCAACTATTAAATCTTATAAATGGGGAAGACCTTCAAGAGGACTAAATTGTATTTTTTAAAGATAAAAAGACTTCTAAAGTTAATTAAGATGAAAATATTAATGAGTATAATATATTTGGTTGAAGGTTATTTAGAGAAAATATCTTGCGTTCCTTGTTTTTTGTTACTTTCACCTACAAGATGCAGCATATCATGCAAAGTTATATTTGTTAAAAAGAAAAAGACCCTTTTCAATATATAGGATGCGATATAGTAGAATTTAAATTACAAGGTAAATCTTATATATGTGATGAATTTAATGTAAGGATTGGTCCTAAGCATATTGATATTTTAAAGTGGCAAAATAATCAAGGATGGATGGTTATGCAAGAGTATGATCAAATTAAAACTTGATAGGAAATAACATTAGAGGATACTAAAATAATTAAATAAGAAAGCATATGGTATAATGGGAACAAGGTCTTGATCTTATCATTTTAAATGAGATTCAAAATTTTCCATCAAGCTTAAGATTTACTTTTGAAAAAGAAGAAAGATGGTCATGTATTATTTATTGCTAACCACCCATCAAATATACTAGAAATCATTGACTTTTAGGTTAATGATAAATTAATTTAATCTTCATACAAATTTCTATAATTTTTCATTAAAGGAATGCATTCTAACTATAAGTAATGTTAAAAAATAAGATATATTATAGATACAAATACATAATCTTTTTAGTAAGAGATACAAAATTTGTTGAAAATAAAAAAGTTTAAAGATCTATTAGAAAACATATTGCTAGAGGCTATAAAAAATTTTATTATGCAACAAAAGTTTATGTGTATGAAAAAGTGGTTAGATGAAGAATGTTAACAAGGTTAGTTATCAAAAATTATTGTAATAAAAAAACTTTCAATAAAGACTATATAAAATTTCTTCAAATGAAAAAAACATTTCTAATAAATCATCAAAACAAAGATCCCTAAAATTTTTGGAAGCTTTTTAGAAATAAAGTTTCTCTAAGCAATGATATCCTCTTTGCATAGATAAAAAGGTTCTACGAAAATTTGTTTTATCATAAAACAATTACCATAACTAGTTTCATACTTCCAAATATTTTATAGCTTATGTATGTTGAAGTAGTAGATAGAACTAAGAAATTAGCTTTTGGAAAAGCTATAGATGTGAAAGGATTATATGTTAAATTATTAAAATGTGATGAAGAGTTAGATTGAAAAGAGACCTCAAAAATCCCTAATAAAGGATTTCAAAATAGTTTAACTAAATAGTGTAGCTATTATGATTTTTAAAAATGAGATAAATTAAATTTAAATAATTATAGATTGATCATGATCCATAACTTGTTTACACAATTGTTAGCTATAATTTTGAAGGAAAAATAGGATCTTAGAAAGAAGGAAATAATTTACTTGTAATTTCATAAATAGGACTAACAGAAAAATCTTCTACACTAGATCATCTAGTTACTCTTAAATATTTCATTGAATAAGTAAAGGAAAAATAAGGTACAATATTTATTTAATTTTTTAATTTTACTAAGCATTTGTCTTTGTTGTGGAAGAATAATTATTGAGCTAATGCCACCTAAAATTCATATCAAACTTAAAATTGACTTTGGTTTACTTAATGCCACCTAAAATTCATATACAAAAATAAGTTTTGAATTAAAAGATGAAGAAAATATACAATGTTGTAAATTTTATAGTAATATAGAAATAAAACAAGGCTATCCTCTTTCACCAACATTTTTTTGACATTTCTATTGATGAACTAAAAGAGTGGACTAAGAAGGTACCTACAAATCTTGTTATTAAAGTGGATCAATCATGGATATGGCTTTTAATCTTTTTGGATTATGTAGTACAAATAAAAAATTTAAAAATAAAACTAAAAATAATGTTATTATAGATTTTGATATTTGCATGCTTGACATGGAACCAAAACTTGATAAGTTTTTGTATTACCATATCCTAAACCCATTATCTAATGATCATCAACTCTTGGTATAACAACATACTTAAAAAGGGATAGGGGAAAATAGGAGATATGTTTTATAAACTAATATGGAGCCTACCTCAATAGACTCTAAAAGAATCCATTCAACAATTTTCTTAAGAAAATTAAGCTCAGCAAACAAGAACATAAGGGAATGGAGAAAATTCTCCCTTTTATTATAAAAACTGTTACAATCTATAGAAATACATTAAGATTGAAGAGCCAAGATCAATTCACAACTTTCCCAAGGATTTTAGAGGTAATACATATTCCCTCTCAATTCTTAATTTCTTAAAATGGAGCCAAAGCTCAAGACAATATACTTATAAGTGATTCTATTAACCTCTCTTAAGTGCTCTCCCTTGCCTACACTCAAACTCTCCTCCACACACTTTCTCTTTACACAAGCTCTCAAGAGACCTTTCAAATCCCTCACTTAGCTCTCTTCTCTCATTCTTATCCAAACTTAGGCCTTGGCCTTGAACATTTGGTGTATTCAATACCCTTGTCATTTCTTCTATTGAATATGGTACTATCATTTCCTCAATCTTCATTGTAGCATCATCTTTTTTGTTTCACCAAAACTGGTGTACTTCCCCCAAATACCATTCAACATTGCTTGAGATGATTGGCTAGAGTGATGAGGCTTGGAGCTATACATGAACCTCTATACATGTGAACTTTATGAATATCCCAAAGTTAAGTTCCACTATCATAGTGAAAATGATAAACTTTTCCTAGATAGCATGTAAGCACTCATTAAAGAGTGTGAGGCGTTCTGTAACAACGTTGCCCTGACGTTGTCCAGCACCCTGAGGAATTCACGAAGATCCAGTGGATCTGGGACAGAAGACCTAGGGAATACACCTCAATCAAGCAAGCAAGCATCTCACGAGTGAGTGCAAGAAGAAGCATAGCTTCTTAATGTACATGACCATGCACCTCATTGAGGGTAACCAAACTCCAAAATGAGGACCAAGCAAACAAGCACACACACAACCTTGTAGACCACATCGGTGGAAGGGGAGACGATGCACCTACAAGGGAAGGTTCCTCACCCCCAGATCCCTCACAATCTAGTACAAGGTGTGGCCTGGCACCACACCAAAACTATCTAGTCTTGGCTACCTACATATCTATGACCGCCATAGAATTAGGGCCATGTAGTTCTCCATGGAGAAGAGGGGAATGAAGAGGACTTAGAAGAGAGTTGCAACAGGAGGGTGTCCTGTTGCTATCTTGGTACCACCAAGCTGGGGTGGGTTTTGTAACACTTGAGAGCCACCCAAGGGCACCTCAGAGTGTTCCATGGCCCCCAAACCATGGGGAGAGCCCAAGAGAACCACCATCTAGGACATCTCTCACAATCCTCCCCCACACAAAGAAGCGACGTCCTCGGAGTGGAGCCTACGATAGCTTCGAGTGTACACTTCTACATGGGTTTGGAACTCCATCAATTTCGAGGATCCGTCAACTCCTTAGATGCCAGGCTTGAAGGAAGGTACCAACCCCAACACCTGATAAGTCCTTCCATCCAATGCCTTGCATGAAATGCAAGGGAAATTGAAGGAAGCCCAAGACTTCCCTTCTCTATACGAGCGGGAGAGTCCAACCCAAAGGGCCAACGTCTCTAAGGTGTCCCCTAGATCCATCCCTTTTGAGGATCTATAAACATATCTTCTTGTGTAAACCCATACTTATGCAAGAAGATAGCTCCTATCCACAAGTCCCACTGAGTTCCTCTGTGAATGGCATCTTAGCACCCATTGATTTTTTTGAGGGCTCACCAGGGCCACTACCCATGGTGAGGGACTTCGGAACATCACATCAAGAGGAAGGACATGCTCCTAAGAGCCATGTCTCTGCAAGCAACTCATGCTTGCCAAAACTTCATGTTCTACTACTCGCATCAAGATCAGAACTCCATTATCTGCTACTCGCATTGAGACCCATGGGGTCTCACTAGTGCAACCATCTAAGCACTGATTCCACGTGCATTCTCTTTTTCTCATCATGTTTGTTCAAGCTGGCATGAAGGGTGTCAAGCATGTTCACCCTTACAAACAAGGTACAAGTGTAGATCTTTTGAGCTTGACCTTGCCATCTGTAGACACTAGCATCGCATGCCTCAATTCATCATTCATCATTCCATAGTATTCCAATAAGAGAGAAGATCCAAAAATATGTTTGAAAGCTTCTCTAGGAGACTAACATACAAAAAGCCCCCACAATCATCAACACCTCTTGTGATTATCCAACATCGAGAATGCCTACTCGAATGTTAGAACAAGGGAGGGTCAATTGGGTAGCCAACCCCATGACAATCCTTCATCACCTATCTCATATAAGCCATAAACACACCATCAAATACAACCATAATATCCCGTTCATGGAGAAGGATCACACACAGCTGCCACATGCAAGCTATCCATCAACTCCAAGTTATAGGACAAGCACCATTTTTTGAACACTAGGTCCAGGAATGAATACAGAGTCACCTTAGAGAGTAACCAGATCATGAATTCTACAAGGAACATCACGTTCTCAGAATTTGCATTTCCCCACTATATTAAGAATGACTGCCAATCTCACGATCAACACATTTTAGTAGATTTTGCACTTACAGGAAGGATCCTCTTTGGGAGGTTTCTTCCATAGGTAAGTATAGCAGCCCAGCTACACCTTACCCCTCATACACACCCAAGTAGTCAATATAGCCAATGGAACCATATCATGGAACTATCACCAGCTGAGGGAAGACATGGGTTTACAAGTCTTACTCAATTTCGATTTTCCCCTTGAGAACAACTTGAGACACCAAGTGATTCATCCCTTGAAATTTATCAAGAGGGATTTCTATTTCATCTTGGGAGATTTGGGTTTTGTTTCATACATCCCAGTCAAGCCCGTTTACAACAATTTGTGGTGGACAAGGCCGCACCACTACCTATTGTCATTCAACCCAAACAACAGACACAAGTCAACAACAACATCTTACCCATAGG
The DNA here is from genome assembly GCA_015680685.1 of Gnetum montanum. NCBI lineage: Eukaryota > Viridiplantae > Streptophyta > Gnetopsida > Gnetales > Gnetaceae > Gnetum > Gnetum montanum. Next base: position 344,622 of record MNCI01027521.1, read on the forward strand.
AGAACCAAGTCCTCAAGATAGTTTTACATGGAATGGGCTTTCATCAACATCATTTACAACTCAAACACAAAACGATTCATCCCCGAAGGGTTTATAGTAAGGATGGTCTACCAAAGAACCCCAACAAGGAAGTTCCTTTGAAGCCTCCAAACTAAGAGAGATAAGATCATGCCTTGCTTACACAAAGAGCAATACATATCTTTAATTTACATCAACAACATGACCTCATAGAGGAGGTTTCATGAATTTCACTAGGGTAACAACATTCTATCTCTAAGAACAAGCCCCACGAGTTCACGGACATAGGACCATAGCTAGGAACAAGTCCCAAATATCAATTGCTTATAAGAGACGACTGTCTCAATACCACCTGCCTTATTATTTCTGGAACTAAAGAGGGCATCCATTGAAATGGAGAATGATCCCTCATGATCAACTCTGCTATCCCACCAGGGAGGTGAGAACAAAAACATGAATTAACATCACACCAAAGACATGGGACAATACATCAAGGAGGGACTATGTGATACATCAGTGTACATAAGGGACAAGTACACAGGAAAATTCAACAAGACATCATAGCCTCTTAGGCACAATGAGTCCCTAATCATAGAATCACACCATAGACAACAAACACACCAATAAGTCCCAATCTATGAGAGTGCATCATAGCTCTCCAAAGCACTAGAAGCAATTTGTCATAAGAGCCCACAAACATGCACAAATCATTAGAAACCCCCAAACATGAGAGCATCAGCTTGAGTGTTTTGAGCACATTCAAGCCCACCAAGCAAGGCCACCAAGAGAAATCACAATTTTTGTATCTGTAACATCATTTATCCAAGGATGGACCACCATCCCATCGTTTGGACAACTACCCCATGATTGCCTCCAACATGGAAGAGCAAGTCTAGGTGCCACTACCCAGAATTCTACTCAAATCCACTGTTAGACATCACATTGATTTGAATTTCAATCACCATCAATCATCCATGGACAAGATCTTTGCTAGTCTAGGAACATAAGAAAATGTGTTCCCAAGATTTGTCTTGTCCCAAGGACGTTCACCAAGCATACACCATCCAGGCATGCCAACATCATCAAGAACACATGGCACTAGTTCAAGAGCATAATGGGCAAGGACATGCTCTGGTCCATTCGTTACAACACCGTATTACAACTGAAGAATTTCTCATGAGGTTTTTAGCAGAATTATACATCAAGGCACAAAGGCCATTTACAACATATAGCAAGGGCGCTTTAAAAAAAGCACTAGGAAAACACCATACATCAAGCTTGGCCTTTTCACAGTGTGTGGCATAGGCCTACAACCAGGAGACAACTGAGTCACATAGGCAATACATCCAACACTTGTGTGTGAATACAACCAAATCGAGAATATCACAAGGATACCTTTCACACACCCGAGGATTGGATTACATTCATATATGGAAACATACATGGTATTTGGGAATGCTACCCAAGCCTAAAAGGCTATAGGACAAACTACCCAAGCCCATCCTAGGCTAAAGGATTTAGGCTACCAAGAGCATACCATGAAGAACCATGCCGTTTTGAGGAAAACTTGTCTCTGACATGAAGCATAAACAATCATCTGTCATTGCAACACTATCTCAAAAGATACATGATCTATCGTCACACTAAAACGACTGCATAGGTAACCTCGAACGAAAATGATTCGAGACACAAATGCAACGATCGAATAACGACACACACCAACTGAGTATCCACCATCCTGCCATAGTGGGACCTCATTGCATTGGCCACTCCTGGGCTATCAATATCCAGCATGGCCAAGGATACCATTTCATGCCATCTGCTTAGCCCAATATCTATAGGGTCTAGGACAGATCACCGTCCTCTGTTAGTGCGTCCCCAGCATTGAGAGGCAAAAAAATCATGATGTACCTGCTGATCCATCATAGCCAAGGTACTGATAAATCCACAACCCAATGTTGGGATTATGAGACCAAATAATCAGTTCATGAAGGTCTCAGGAGCACATATCTTCCCCATAGACATAGTGCTCAAAAAATCAACTGAGGTCACCATTGGTTGCATCTTTGTACCTGTGCTACCTGCAAACACTGAGACACAAGCTCAGAAACATAGAAGTTAGTAGGAACATGATTAGCACATTAGCCTCATTCACAACCATCAAGCATGATCATATAACAAAGTCATATCACTCTTGCACATCATAAAATTCAAGACCTTAACAACATGCATAGAGATTAGTCATGCAAAACATTGATGGAGGAATTCAATCCCCACTCAAACCAACGATTTCATCATGTGGCACACCAAGAGAGAGATAGCACACTCTCAGAATTTCAAGATTCATACAAAACAATCATTCCCAGCAACTAACATTGGCCTCAACTAGGACCAAAATTTCAACACACTCGTATGAGTCATGGGCAATAGACAATCATCAACTCAACCCAAAAATAAGGAGGAAGACCAATTTCTATCCAACAACAAGTTTGCATCAAACCAATTCTCGCAACAAGGAGCAACATCATGAAGGTTGCATTCACAAGAAGACTCTCATCAAACGAGGTGCAGTCTCAATAAGAACCAGCAATAGGATGACCCACACCAGTAGTCTTCGAATCAAAGTGACAAAGAAATGTCACCAATCAAAATAGTGATGCCTCAAGCCCAAGGGCTACACCACCAGCTCAACAAAGGAGCACGACTCGCAAAGACCAACAATAAGGGCAATCATGCCTCATGCATAGGAAGTTGTCAAACAAGACAACAACCATTTGGCTTTGGGATGACACAAACAACCACTGCATCCTCAACGTTTCCAACAATAAGTCATCATACCACGTAAAACATTTAAGCCTTGCATTACGAACGATAGATGAAACCACTATAACATGCATGCAGAATTTGAAAGCGCAACCAAGAAGACATGCATACACAAATAGACAAACATACAATCGCAAACACGAACGTACGAAGTCTACCAGCAATGGTCTTAGTCAACCCAGAACAAGGCTCACCAAGAGCACATGTCCAAAAGACCTCCATCTTGAGGTACCTGGGAACCATCTTGTCCCCATTTATATTTTTCCATACTCACTGTATCTAGGGTGAGTGGGAGTGCCAAGGATATCATATCCTGCACGATTCAACAAATGCCATCTCAAAACATGTCATTTGGATGGAAATCGAAGTGGAGACTTAGTCCGATTCATCCTAGATGAATCACTGGAGACTTAAGATGGGAGCTCCTTGAGCAAAAAAATTCTTGAGTTGCCAGTAGAACTCCTCTCAATCATATCGCATACAATCACAACTAGTCCGACCACAAGTAAACAAGTGGAGGACATCACCACAATGCAATCGTTTATATCCTGACGGAGAGCAACATACATCTATTACTCTCAACTGAACATCTATCCCCTCATGAAGAGTGTAGAACATTGCCATCAGGAAACTCTTCAGAGTACATAAGGATATGACCCTAGATCACCTAGGTATCAATTTGAAGGGACCATTAACCAAACAAGCTTAATGGAGTAACACAACCAAAGAGCACAACCATATCATAACATAATTTCACAAATGCTCTGATACCATCTGTAACAACATTGCCCTGACATTGTCCGACACCCCGAGGAATTCATGAAGATCTAGTGGATTTGGGGCGGAAGACCTGGGGAATACACCTCAAGCAAGCAAGCAAGCATCTCACAAGTGAGTGCAAGCAAAAGCACAGGTTCTTAACGTACATGACCATGCACCTCATTGAGGGTAACCAAACTTCAAAACGAGGACCAAGCAAACAAGCACACACACAACCTTGTCGACCACATCGGTGGAAGGGGAGACGATGCACCTACAAGGGAAGGTTCCTCACCCCCAGATCCCTCATGATTTGGTACAAGGTGTGGCCTGGCACTACACCAAAACTATCTAGTCTTGGTTGCCTACATATCTATGACCATCGTAGAATTAGGGCCATGTAGTTCTCCACGGAGAAGAGGGGAATGAAGAGGACTTAGAAGAGAGTTGCAATAGGAGGGTGTCCTGTTGCTAGCTTGGTACCACCAAGCTGGGGTGGGTTTTGTAACACTTGAGAGCCACCCGAGGGTGCCTTAGAGTGTTCCATGGCCCCTGAACCATGGGGAGAGCCCAAGAGAACCACCATCTGGGACATCTCTCACACGTTATCCTTATTTTGGAGCTAGTCATGCATTAGCTTTTACTTGCATAAATTATTCTATTTTCAGTGTGGGTTAATGGATTGAGTATGATTGAGTCTCTTGCTCCACATGAGGAGTTTGATCTATGCATCATCCTCTTTCTCTTCCTCTAGGCCTCTTTTTCCATGGTTGTGATAGTCCTTCAACTTTGGATATTTTCTTTAGTAACATCTACAATTATAAAAAAATTCAAGATTACCCAAAAATTAAAAAGATACTGATGTCAAGCCCTTCCCATTTTAAAGCCATCACTTTAGGGATGATCTACCTATATTTCATTATATCGCTAATAAGTCTCATTCATTCTTATCATGATGAGCACAATCCCATGATTCTCTCTTCCAAGATTAGCATCTACTCAAGTATAAATAATCCTATATGTCATGAAGTTTAATAAGAAAGTTTTAAATTCAATAGTTTTTACTTTAGAGTATGTGTTGTTTCTTTTAGTTTGTGCTCTTTCATTAGGATCTTGGGTTTCTTAGTTCTTTCATTTGGTATCAAAGCTTTAAGTTTGTTCATAGAAGCTTCTATACATCATGGCACAAAAAAATGTTGGTACCATATCTTTTCAAGTTCCTATATTCACTGGAGAAGATTATGAGTATTAGTCTACCAAGATGAAGGCCTTCTTGATCTCCAAACTAGTCTACATTAAACAATCTTTCCAAAGATTGTTGAGTATGTTTATGCAAAACAATTGGGATGCTTTGAAAGTAGCCTACAAAGGCTCAAAATAGATTAGAATGGTCAAAAAAATGCTAAATAGATATTTTGAAACCCCTTAATGAAGGAGTTAGAGATTCTTGATCAATACATCAGCAAAGCACAAGAGGTTATGAATGGCCTTCAAGCTAGAAGAGAAAAGTTGGAGGAATTAAAGATTGGAGCCAAAATCCTTTGCACTCTAGCTAGATGATTTGACTTGATCATCTTTGCAATTGAAGAGGCTAGAGATCTATCAAATTTGATCATGGTTGAGCTCATTGGTAGGCTAAAGACCTTCAAGTAAAGAATTAATCAAAAAATAAAAAACAACAACAAATGCTTTCCAAGTCTAGAAAAATTGAGAAAGATCCTCTATTAATAAAAAAAGTGTTGATGCATAAATTTTCATCACACAGCAACAACCATAAAACTCATTTTAAGAGACTATTGCCTAGGGTGCCTCTTGTATGGATATGAAAACCCAAGAATAGTCTCAACTAGAAAGGTCTATGGGACATTTAAACAAATAAATTGAACTAGGAATTTTGATAAAGAAATTTAAATAAAATAACTATATGGATTTTAAAATTGACAAGGAAAAGTAAAATAGTAGTCCATTAAAAAAAGCTAAAAATTAAATTTTTTAAATAATTGGAAGCTTGAAAACTCCAAATACAAGCAAAGGTCTTAGTTAAAGCATCTATTTAGAAACAAACATATAATAGAGACTAATGCTCTTAGTTAGAAGGACATCAAATAAAGTAAATTAAGCAATAGACCTAGCTCAATAAAGAGTGCTCACTTGATTGATAGGGTTGAAAGCCTCAGTGCCTACTTGTCTATCCATGCTTGTCGAAAGTACACCTCCTCTAACAAGACTTCACCTTTGATTCCTGGATCTATTCATAGCTCTACTTCAAACTCTCTTCAGAAACACCTCCAAGAATGATTTAGTAATGTAATCAATGAAAGGGTTCTTGGAACTTCCTTGCCTAGGTCGAAAATCCCCATTCGTTTGACTATGGAGAGGGTTTTATAAGTTTTGATCTCCCCTAGTTTGTTGCCTCAACTTCTGCCTTCTTTACTTCCTTTAGGACCTACACATAAAATCAAAAAAGTGAAAGCCAAAGTTCCAAGAAAAGTGAAACAAAGAATATTAAACATTATTTTTTTCTCTTTTTGAACACAACAGTTTACAAGGCTCATCATAGCAACAAATATGGTTAATAATTACTCACATACACTCTATTTTAGTTTAGAAACAAAATTAGCATGTTAAAGTGCATAGACTAAAAAAATGTAAACCATGAATCCTCAAGAAGTTAAGGATTAAAAAAAAAGTTGAAATGAGTTGCATCTCTCACCTTTTAGCCATAGTAGTAGATGCCAAGCTTGGCAAATATAGAAGAATAGAAATGAAGTTAGGAGGAAGGGGAACTATGGAAGTATATACTGTTTATGAAAGATAAACCTTGAGTTTTTAATTTAATTGAGAGGTGTATATGGGAAAAAACTCTACTTTGATTTGGTAGGCTTTGCAAAGATAGAGATGTAGGCATGGCCAAAGCAAAATGCATATGTAACTATTGTTGTAGAGCCTACACTTTTCTTCACTGGTACTGCTCCACCATTCTATGCAAAGTGCTCAATTAAAGCTAACTATAAGCATATCCTTAGAACATAAGAATGAAAGTTTCTAGTCATACAAAGCAACATAAATATAACTACTGATGTAAATATTGTTGGGAAAAAGAGGCCGCAACACCACAAATTAGCTTGTATAGTATTTTTCCACTTGTGTGTTAAAAGCAAGATATAAACTAATAGAGTTGATAGTGGAAGTAAAGTGCAATATAAGAGCACCCATGATGAATCATCAGTTGGCTAGGTTATTTGAACAAAAGTCAACTTTTTGGTTGGCTTCAATAACGACGCTACGATAACAAGGCCCTAATAATAAGGCCTTGATATTGGATACTTGACATCGAGTACCTGACATCGGGTATCCGACGTTGGAGCCTAGGATGTGATGTCAGACATCTAATGTTGTAGGCTATGGGCTGGCCTATAAATATAGTGCTTAGCCTTACAATTTCAAGTCAGTTTTCAAGCAAATTTTCATACTTTTGTCAATAAAGTAGCTGAATTCTTACAGTTTTATTTCGTAATCTTAGAGAATAGTTAGTGAGTGCCCATAAAGTGGATCTAAGTCAGTTGTATAAAGTCTTATTTGACTGGCAATGTACCTAGACATATTCCATGAATGGAAATAAGATTGAGATTGATTCTTATTCATTGCAGCACTTTAACTTAGATTAGACTTACTTTCCATGAAATTTATGTTTTCATGTACTTACATTTTCATGCATGTTAATTAATTAGGCACATAAGTATGATTTCTTTAAGCATGCATGTGACTCTTGGTAATCCCAGAAATGCTTAACGATTGGTAACCTAGTAGAATTATATGTGTTCAAGATGTGCATGGGAAGTGGGATCAGATACTTATGCTAGGGTAGTTGATTATTAATTAGCAATTAGATTAGTTAAATTGATTATAAATTGAGTTTCAACCTATTATTAGTTGTAGAATAATAAAATATAAAATAATAAAAATCATATGCCTCACTCTGGACTAAACCATACATGACAAAGCTACCACTAGTCCAAGTGGGAAGATAGCAAATTGCAATCAAGGCATAGCAATCTAGATACCACAACTATTCCCATCCACGAGATTTAACTAGATGATGCATGAATGTTTGTGATTCGAATGGTTGGGTGTAGGGGTACCTCATTGCTCATCATTGGCATTTGGTGGGTGGCAAGGTATTCCTACATCCAACCATATGAACCATAGGCATTTACATGTGATCCAATCAAATTTCGTAGACTTTAATTACCAAGTACGCTAGAGCTAACAGTGAGTTCATGTTGTCCATTTGTTATCTTCCTAGTTTCACTTGTGAAATGAAAATGTATGGTTAAGTGAGAATAAGGCATAGATTTTTATTATTTTGTGTTTTATCAATTGATTTCCTAAAACACAAATAAAAATAAGAGTAATTAATTGCTAAGTGAACTATTGTCTAATCTAACCTAACACAAGTAACTGTCCCCACTTTTTGGATACATCCTAAACTTCATGTAAATACTACTGGGTTGTCAAATGCTAATTGTTTCTGAGCTAATAAGTGTCACATGTATGTTTGAAGGGGTCGTGCTTGTGTATTTTAATCAATTGCTTAATTTATCTAAATCAAAATTAATTGCTGAATGAATATCATTAATGTAAACTACATGAAATCATGATATGTAAATACATAAAAAAGGAAAGTCTCAAGTAATGCAAGGATGAATCAAAAAGCTCATCATTATTACAAACACAATGGTGTGTTCAGGTACATTAATGCTTGAATAAAGATTTGATCACACTTAGACCTCCTACTACAAGCACTTGGAAAATATTCTAACTCTCAAATGAACAAACTATAAGAGTTTTGCTACTTAACTTCAAAAACTACCCTCGAATCATGTGCCCAAGGTCTATATTTATAGGCCCGAGAGTAACCTTGTGATATTGAATGCTCAATATCGCATCTTTGGCCATGATATCAAGTACCTGATATCATGTACCCAATATTGCAACCACTCCAATATCAGAGCTTATAAAAAACATGATTTATCATACCCCCATGATTGAATGAAAACTTGTCCTTGAGTACAGAAGAAGAGAAACAAGTCCCTTAAAAAATATATTAGGAGGTATGGAATGTTTGATTGACATGCAGAGTGACATAGAGAAAATAGACAAATATAGAAGTGCACAAGCATACATTATTACAATTGTGTACAAAATTTGGGTGTTCATGACAATAGGGAAGAACACCCTTTGATCTAATGGACATCCAACCCCTCTTAGCAATAGAAGAATGAGGGAAAGGTAGAAGAGATCTAGCAGTCATGAACAATCTCCTGTGAGTGATATTGTTGATCCTCTTTGGTGAAGATAGTCTCGCTTCTAGTCTATGCTTCCCATTGCAATCACAACAAAATCAAGGATTAGTATATAAAGTGTAACACATAGCAGCTGAATACCTTATCTCGTCAGTGATTTTATCTAGCTAAGTTGTGATTGTGGTAGATTGGTTGCTTGATAATGTTAGTGGAAAGACTGACAAATGGGTTAAGTAAGAGTAGCAATCCATAAAATTTAGAAAAATCTTAACACAAGGAATACTAGAAAGAGGGTATAGAAATTCACAAGAAGAAAATGTAGGAATTCACTAAAAATAGTTGTGAAGATGTGTACAATTGAATGGCATTGATGGTGGTAAATAAAAAAGAATTCGATTATAAAAATGTATAAGGTTAAAGAACTTAACTTAACTAAACCAAAAGATATGCAAGTGGGTCCTCACCAAAGTAGGCACAAGCCTTTTATGCCCTTGCATAACTTCAAACCAAGGAGTCCATGGGTACCATGGATGATTAATGGTTACAGAAAGTTAAGTACAAAAACCCAAAAGTAACTAACTAAGAAACCCAACACATCAAACAAGAAAATCAAATAAATACATGAAGCCAACAGTGAGGTGAGGCATGAAAAGAATAGATGGATGAGAGAGATAATGGAATGGAATTCCTAATTAGGGTCACATAAAGTCCCTTGTGAAGTTTGTGATTAAATGACTTGGTAGGACCCATCCTTAGTCCAGACCAAAACCAACCACTTTTAGTGACTTTACATTGACATTCTAAGACTAGTCCATCCCCTGAGACACAAGAATGCTCCCACAAAACAACCATTGTTCCAAATTGGAAAGAAAGTAGGAAGTGAAAAAGGACCTTAGTTAGAGGAGACAAGACAAGTCCCATAACAATGCTTGTATCCCTTTTATTTGGTCTAATGGATGTGCTTTGAATTCCCATATATATATATATATAATGGAAACCACACCATGCAAAGACCCATGTGTTTTTGCATTTATTTTGTTTGAGGGATGTGCTTTGAATCATCATCTTTTTTTTTTTTTTGATGAGGACCACACAATGTAAGGACTTATTCTACTTCCTATTGTAGAATAACATAGAATAGCGAGACACTCATGAGAACACTCCCACACATAGGAAAATGGAAAAGCATAAAGAATACTACATCCCTTTGAAGCCACAACCTATCCAACCCTGTGATTCCTTTCCAATTCCAGAAACTACACAAGTTACTAATTTATTAAGCTTGCATTAATGAAAAAGGAACTATACATTTTCCAAAATAAGGAAAACCATAGAGTGCATGGATGGGTGGATGATGTGGATTCACTGCCTATTACATGAAAAGAAAGCATATCCTAGCCATCAATAACAACATTCAAAGTCAAAAACTAGACATCAATAAACAAATCACAAATGAAACATACCATCATCAAGTAGCACATTACCATTGTACCTAGCACCTTATTAGCAAAAAGAGTAGATAATTATACCAAACATAAGAAAAATATAAAAGAAAGTAAAAGAGTATTCAAGAAATATTAAGCATACTAACAATGATGTAAAACAAAAAATTAGATGAGATCAATAACCTAAAAAATAAGAAGATGTAAAACAAAGAATATAACAAAAAATTGTAAAAATAAAAATGTGTAAAACAAAAAAGTCAAAAGACTAAGGATCCACATAAAGTGTTAGTATGAATAGCCATCTCCCCCACAACTATGTTGGAAAGGGAAGATCCAAAAGATTGAGCATGGTTGTCCATCTGGCAAGATGTCTGTTGAGTTGGTTGGCTTGGGCTCATGGAAAGGTTTTAGTTGTTGAATGTTGACTAATTTCTTCTTATCTGGGCTATCAGGTTTATAGATAATCATGGCCCTAGATGGAAAAGTCTCATCAATAACGTAAGTTCCTTCCCACAATGTTTGAAATTTGGTTTGTTGAGGTACGTGTGTAGGATTCTGGTAGAGAACCTTGTCTCTTAGTTGAAAGTTAACTTTTCTTATTTTGAGGTCATGGCATTTCTTATTGAATGCCTTATGCATTTCATTGGATGACAGGGCCATTAAATAATTTTTATCTAGCAAATTGAGGTTTATTAATTACTCTTTTTGTGCTACACTTAGATCCAGGTCAAGGTCACAAGTTGTAGAGAGTGTACTGAGCTCAGATTGGATGGGCAGTGTTGGTAGTTTTCTATACACGAGCTCATAGGAAGAATAACCTATGGGAAGCTTCCATGTGGAGTGATAGGTCCAAAGGGCATCATTTAATTTGATGCTCCAGTCCCTTTAGTATTTGCTAATAGTGAGCATTAGAATTTTTGTAATTAGTGACCTTAGCTTGACCTTGGCTTGAGGGTGATAAGGTGTTGTGAGTTTGTGCTCAACCCCTAAACATTGCATAAGTTTTTGAAAGGTGGAACTTATGAAATGAGTTCCATTGTCAAAAATTAATGCATGAGGCATACCAAACCTATTTATGATATTTTTTGTACAAATTGAGTAGTAGTAGTGGATGTACAGTTGGTGACGGCTGCTGCTTCTACCCACTTAGTGTAATAGTCAACCATGACTATTATATATGCCTTTTCATTTGACAAAGGTGAGATGGAACTCATAAAATCAATGCCCTAAATATCAAATGGCTTAAGAGGTTGAATCCATTATTTTAATTCCTCCATTCAAGCTATCATTCCACCATCCCTCTGAAAATGATCACAAGTGCAGATGAATTGGTGTGCATCCCTGAAGATTGTTGGCCAGTAATATCCTACCATGAGAATTTTTATGGATATGTGTTTCCTATCATAATGGCCCCTATAAGGACCTTCATGAGAATCCTAGAGAATGTGTAGTTGATCTATGTTAGGGACACACTGGTGTACCAGGCCGTCAGGACATACTTTGTAAATATTTCCATTGATTTCCATGAAATGCTTAACCTAGTAAAGAAACTATTGTCTCTTCCAGGTGTCCATCCCTTGCACTAATTCTTACTTAAGCAAATAAGTGAGAATGGTATCATACCATTTTGGTTCACTAGGAATTTGTGCATTAATAGCCCCTACAAAGAGAGATTCATTAGGAAATTGATTAGATAAGGAGCTTTCTCTCTCCTTGTCGTCCCATCTTAGCCTTGATAAGTGGTTAGCGACCACATTTTCCACATCCTTTTGATCTACCATTGTCAAATCAAACTCTTGCAAAATCATGAGCCACTATATGACATAAGGGCTTACCATTGGTTTATTCATTAAAAATTAGATGGCACTATGATCTATGTGCACGAACACTTTATAGCCAAGCACATAGTGCCTGTTTGTTTCTAATGCAAACACCACCACCATCAACTCCTTTTCCATAGTGGTGTAGTTCAGCTATGCACTTGTGATACTTCAACTTACACAATGAATATAATATGGATGTTTTTTATCATCTAACTTTGTAAGCACTACCCCCAAAGCATAATTTGATGCATCAGTCATCACATGAAATGGCCTAAACCAATCAGGTGCTTGTAGAATTGGGGTTTTAAGAAGCTTTTACTTTAGTTGTTGAAATGTTGTTTCACATGTAAGGTTCTAGACAAATGATGCATCTTTCTTTGTTAATTCAACCAAAGACTTGGTGATTTTGGAAAAGTTCTCAATGAAGCGTCGGTAGTAGCTAGTATGACCAAGGAATGACCACACTTCTTTAACTATTTCTAGTTGACAAGTTATTCCTTGGATGACCCTTTACTTTTTAGGGTTCACCTCAATTCCTGCTTTTGAGATATAGTGTCCCAAGACTATGCCTTCTTGAACCATAAGATGGCTCTTTTTCCAATTAATCCAAAGGTTTGTTTTGACACATCCCCTCAACACCTGCTCAAGATGATTTAGGGCTTGCTCGAACATAGCTCCATAGGTAGAAAAGTCATCCATGAAGACTTGTACCCCACTACTAATTTGTTGTTGAAAAATGCTAAGGACTAATCGTTGAAATGTTGCTAGGGCATTACATAGACCGAATGGTATCTGAAGATAAGCAAAAGTTCCCCAAGGACTTGTGAAAGTCATCTTCACCTGGTCCTCTGGTGCTATCCAAATTTGGTTATAGTCACTATAATCGTCTAGAAAGCTATAATAGTTGTGCCTAGAAATTGTGTTCAGCACTTGGTCAACAAAAGACAATGAAAAATGATCTTTGAAATTTGCCATATTAAGTAGTCAGAAGTTGATGCACACTCACCATTTGCCTCCTTTCTTGGGCACAATCATGAGTGGATTAACCCACACACTATCTACAACAGGGTAGATGAATTTGGCCTTGAGGAGTTATTCAATCTCCTCTTTGACAATCTACATTAATTTGGGATTCAAATGCTGTTGTGGTGATTGTTTTGGCTTAATGGTGGGGTCAGTGTATATTTGATGTTGTCACATCCTTGGATCTATTCTAGTGAGCTTGGAATATGATCAAGCAAAGGATGCTAACCATTTTTCCACAACATTCATCAATAGCTTCTTTTGTCTTGTAGCAACCTTAGCATTAATAATGACTGACCTTCCATTTTTTAAGAACACATACTCCATTCTGGTCGGTAATGTCTTTAATTCAAAGGATTCTTGTTTGAAACTATCAAGAATCTCCAAATCTCCCCAATTGATATAATCATTTACTCCCTCAAAGAGTTAGTGATGAACTTGCTCGAGTTCATTCATACTTGCAATGTATTCATACATTAGGCCCTTAGTAGGTTTTATGCATAATGTATTGCTACTAGAATTAGCTATCAGCCACTAGGTGCCTTCTTGTTTTGTAACTGCTATGTACATACATCTTTGGATTTCAACTTTTGGTGCATACTTTGCATGTAGAGATAGATGTTCGCTTCACTAACCATAACTTCTGCACACAAAGGCACCTTGAATCACTATACATGATACATGGAACCCTCTTCTTCTTGATCCTTCCAAATTCATTTTCTTTATATATCTCTAAGGAAATATCTCTAATAACTATTTTGGCATCAATGGTGCTTAATCACACCCTTCCCATAATCATTGGAAAGTCCCCCTTATAGTTCTCCACCTTGATTACTAGGAAGTTAGCAAGATATGACTACCAACAAATACTGGTCACGATGTCTTCTACTAGTCCTAATGGAATAGTGATGGACTGGTCTACCAGCTCCAGACTGATGTTGCTCTTCTTCAAGTGAGGAAGGTTTCACATCATGTACATCTCATGAAAGATCAGATTAACACTAGAACCAAAGTTAAGAAGATATTTACAAGGCTCACTCCTAGTGATTTTCAAGTATACTAGGGGACTCCCAAGATCAGCTAACTTCTTGGGTAGGTTACTAGCTCAAATCCAATTAGATACAACATGGATTAACATTACAGTATGGATTTGAGAGGGATTTTGGTTTGAAGGGGACTCAGATAAAGGTAAGATAGAGAAAGGTGGAGGAGTAGGATTACCAACCACTGATGTGTCTAAAGGCTTTGTTGAACTACAAGGTTGGAAGAATGGTCTTTTCTTTTATTATGGTTTTGACCCACTTGGTTGGTTAACTAGTTGTAGATCAACTGTCCTCATAGTGTTTCTTTACTATGGTTGGGCAAGTAATTTACCTTGCATGGATGGAGTAGGTGGTAGCTGTGTAGGAGATGAAGGAGTAGGTGTAGGAACTAAGGTTTTTTTGATTGGCAACCATAATTGATCAACCTTAGTTGTGATTTTAGATTGTAATTTCTGGAGTGGCAAGGTTTTTTGATTTTCCACCTCATCTCTAGTTAACTCATCCTCATTATCACAAAATCAAACCCCCCTTTTGTGGATAGAAAGATCCTGTTGTAATCCTCCACACTTTCTCACTTTCTCAATTCTTCCTCCTCCCTGGCTACCTACTCAATTAACTTTTGGATCTAATGGGTGCTTAACTCTATCAATCTTCCTTGGACATAGATGCCAAGGGTTTTCCTTATTTTAGACTACAATCCATCTATGATATGGTAGAGTTGATCAAGGTGAAAGTATTCATGGCTAGGACACTTATGAAATAAAGAGTAGTATTGGCCAATAGCAGCATCCAAGGACTCATGGTTTTCTTGTTTCCACCCTTGGATTTTCTTCCTTAGATTCAATACGTAGGAGTACATTTGATATTTGTCATTGAAAAATTCTAACATTGTACTTCACCACCAAATTGATTTTGGCTCCAAGGATCGATACCAATTTTTTGCTTCCTTAATGAGTATCCTTAGAATTAACTTCAATTTTTGCTAGTTGTTCTCAATATTCTAAAAGGCACATCATCTTGAAAGGCTTGGAGATGATTTTGTGGATTAGCATCATAACCTCCCTCAAATCAAGAAATGTTTTTCATGTCCAACCTCTTTATTTTACTATCCTTTACATGCCTTGTTGGAATCCTCACAGCCTTTGCAATGTTTAACATACTCCGAGTGGCAAGTAGAGATTCATCAAGGCCATGGTGGTGGTGCCTATGATGTTCTCTACTAACCCTTATTTCATGGTGGTGGGTCTCTTTGGATTGCCCATGCCTTTGATCATGACTATCTTGATGATCCCTTCTATTGTTTTGGTCCCATTGGTTACTTCCATCATAGTCACACCCTTTGTGGCCATGATCTAAGCTAGATTAAGAAGAAGAAGGCGATGAAGGGAAAGAGGAAGAAAAACTTGCATCGTGTCGACACCTATCACCCTTTCTTCAATGATCATGACCATGATCACGATCGTGGTCTCCATTTGCCCCCTTATCATTACTTGATCCTTTGGATCCATATTTGTCATTGGATCCATTCTGACCAGAACCTGGATTATGGATTGTGGATTACACCAAAGTCAAAGAGAGAAGTATCACTGAAGAAAAAACCCTAGAGAATTGTTTGCCTCAATCCAATGGGCCAAGTGGAGGTGAAAAGGTGTCCAACCCCTTGCCCTT
This sequence comes from Gnetum montanum, assembly GCA_015680685.1. NCBI lineage: Eukaryota > Viridiplantae > Streptophyta > Gnetopsida > Gnetales > Gnetaceae > Gnetum > Gnetum montanum. The sequence goes on from MNCI01027521.1 coordinate 360,530, forward strand.
CACACACTCATGTTGGTGCTCCAACCGACAATCCCTTAACTTTTGTGCTTTAGTGGGATGATAATCCCTTAAATCGAGATCTTGCATCTCAGACTCCCCATGAAGGTGTTGGAGTCCATGTTGTGCAAGCACTAGCTGGAGCATAGCTAGAATAGATCAATTAGGTGGAAAAACAATGTTGCCTTTCATGTCATGCCACCACAACATTTCATCTTGATGTAAGATGAAGGTAAAGTTTGGTACATACTCATTAGGATGAGCATATACCACTCGATATTGTTGAGGCACCTAGTTTACCCTAGGCGGAGATAGACTCCTATGAGAAGAAGACATTTTATATTAATGATTTTATATGTAGTGTGTGATTAAGATTTAATTTAATTGTAATAATAATTTTTGTTTTTATAAGATTTGACTCTTAGGGTTCAAACAACAAGGTTACTAAGTTTCACTAAGTTTAGATAGTGCACATAGAACTAGAGTCCCTAGCAACAGTGCCAACGATGAGTGACAAGGTACCCCTACACCCAACCATATGAATCATAGGTGATCACATGCAATACAATCTAATTTTATAAACTTTAATTACCAAGTACACTAGAGTTAATAGTGAGTTCATGTTGCCCATTCGTTGTCTTCCTAATCTCACTTGTGAAATGCAAGTATATGGTTAAGTGCAACTGAGGCATAAGATTTTTACTAGTTTGTGTTTTATGAATTGATCACCAAAAAAAAGAATAAAAATGCGAGTAATTAAGTGCTAAGTAAACTATTATCTAATCTAGCCTAACACAAGTAACTATCCCCACTTTTCGAACACATCCTAAACTTCATGTAAACATTGTTGGGTTGTCAAACACTAATTGTTTCTAAGCTACCAAGTCTCACATGTATGTTCAAAGGTGTTGTGCTTATGTATTTTAATCAGTTGCTTAATTTATCAAAATCAAAATTAATTACTAAATAAATATCATTAATGTAAACTACATGAAATTATGATATGTAAATGCATAAAGAAAGAAAGTCTCAAGTGTTACAAGGATGAATCAAAGAGCTCATCTTTATTGCCAACACAATGGTGTGCTCAAGTACATCAATGCTTGAATAAAGATCTAATCACACTTAGACCTCCTACTGTGGGCACTTGGAAAATATTCTAACTCTCAAATGAACAAACTACAAGAGTTTCATTACTTGACTTCAAAAACTACCCCCAAATCATTTGCCCAAGGGCTGTATTTATAGGCCCAGGAATAACCCTGTGATATCAAATGCTCGCTATCACGTCTTGGGCTGCAATATCGCATACCAGATATCGTGTACCTGATATCGAAGCTTATAAAAAACATGATTCATTAGCATTGTTTCTAGGGATGGTGCTAGTTATCTGGATTAGTTATATCATAAATGATCACTGTAAAAGTATTAATGATTTATCTTTAGAAAAAATTAATATTTTAAGTCACATACATTATCAGACAAAACCATGTCTTCTTCACCTAGGACCAAGATTGCATCACATGATGAAAGCACTCATAGGAGAAATGATAGGATCTACAGTGAAGAAAATTGGAGTGAACAACCTCAAGCAGGTGTTTCCTATGCTCATTTAGACCCTTATTACACTCAAAGACTACATTCAACTGGTGCAAACAATCCTAGAGGAGATGGAGTAAGTCGTAGATCAAGGAGGGCCTCAAGGCCTAGGACCTCCTCTAAACCTAGATAAGATAAATCAATGGACCATGGGAATAACTATAGAATCCATGGTGATTCTCCTAGTCCTTCATCTTCCTCTTCCTTCTCAATGTCTAGTTCTAATGAAAATGAATGTAGGTATAGAGATAGAGCTCCACTACGGGACCAAGATAAAGATAAAAATCAGACCTAAGGGAAAAATCAAAGATATCACAATGAGCATAAGCAAGATCATCGTAATCAAACAAATAGAAATAGAAATTTTCATCACAACATGTCTAATGACGATGAACTCTTATTGGCCACTAAGAACCTGATGTAGATCATAGAGGTAATTAAGATACCTCACAAGCATCGCAAGAAAAGTCACCTACCTAGGCTTGATATTAATAATATCCCTAAGTTCTTGGGAGGCTATGATTCTAATATACAACATCATCTACGAGCCTTCCATGATGCCTGTGCCATATACAACATTGAAAGTGGGTTGCAAAAGCTTAAGCTCTTTTCTAGAACACTAATCGACAAAGTTGAAAGTTGGTATAGATCATTGGGACCAAGTTTCATTCACCAGTGTTCCATAATGCTAGAAATTTTCAACAAAAAATATGAAACCTATGCAAGAGTGTCCAACCTAAGAAAATAAATCGAAGAGTAAAAGCAAGAAAATCATGAACCCTTGGAAGTGGCCTCGGAAAGATACTATTCACTACTACATAGATGCCTAGGCCATGGTTTCTCTGAGGAAAGGCAACTTTTCCACATCATAGATGGGCTTCATAATAAAACAAGGGAGACCTTGGAAATGTATGCTCCAAGTTAATTATATGAGCTATGAACCCATTAGATTAGAGAGTTAATCAAGCATGTGGCGAAAGAAGAAGGAGAGTTATGTAGACAAGAGAATGTAGAGGAAAATAACTAGGATCCAACTTTGCAAAAGAAAAGTGTCCATATCTATGATAAGGAAAAAGAGGCAACTCTTGATGAGGTGATTTTACAACAGACTTTGTTAATACAATATTTTTTTTATTGAGATTAACGAAAAGTTGGATAAGATGTCAAAATCAATGAATGAGAAATGTAAAACTTGCAAAGAAATCATAGAGGAGCAAGTAGTGCAAAATGAATCAAGTGATCACAACAAGAGGAAAAAGAACTAAGAAATAGCTACACTTTTTGATAAGAAGGAGAAATGACTGTAGAAGAAGAGGCTATAGACTCAACCACCAAAGAGGATGGTGGATGTGACATTCACCTATATGACTATCTAAAGGGCCATTGCCCAATCTTGTTGCATCTACATGAGTATTAGGTAGGGGAATTAAATATAAAGTTTGTATAGAAGTACATGCCTAGGAGATTTCCTCTTCTGTGTAGTAATTTTAGACAATCCCACAACCAATCATACTATCCTAGGGGGACTTATTACCAACCTCAACACTAGCATCAACCACAGTGGCAACAACCACAGTCGTGGGGAAGGCCACCACCAAACTAGCCCTACCCTTATTGCTAGTTGAACCCATACAGATATTATGTTTAATAATCTATTTTCCTAACTGGTTCTACTCCCTCTACCTCAAATCACTACTATTACTCTCCCAAATATCAGCATCCTGCAACATCCTATATGAGATCACCACCTCACACCTCTCATCCTTTGGCATATCCTCAATATTCTCATACTCACATGCCACGGCTAGCAACATAGGAAGGTTCAACATCACAATATTAACAAAAAAATGCCACATGTGCCGTGAATATGCATAGACATGTTGATACCATTGGGCCTCAACCACAACATAGAAAACATCCCCTCTAGAGGAAAGGTCGTAAGCTGAAGCAAACCACACATGGACCCACCACATCATCCGAGCCAGCACAATGCCAATATAATGCAATGCCTTCCTTTTCACAACCATGTTGGAATGGAAAAGGATGTAACCTCAAGGGGATTTGTTAGGTTCTCTTGTTGACTTTCTTCATGTGGTTTATGACTTCTCTTGGAACGTATCATCATCCCTCCATCAATCAATAAAAAGGAAGCTTTGTCTTTGCATGGTGTGATTCCCATAAACAAAACAAAACAAAAAAAAAAACCAAAAAAAAAAAAACAAAAACAATGATGGAAATTCAAAGCACACCCCTTAGACACAATAATGGACTATAAGCATTGGTTATGGGGCTGGAAAGACATGTTACCCATGCTTAAAGGCACCTCTCTAACTAAGGCACTTCCTTCTTTCTTCTCTTTTCTTCTCTTTTTAGAGTGATGATTATTCTTTGAGATGGTTGCTCACTATTCATGGTATGGACTTGGTCTAAACTTAGACAAATAGGTATGTTGATTGTTTTAATCACACTTGTTATAAGAACCTGTTGTGGACATGGTCAAGTACCTTATATCTCAATCTCTATAATCCCTTCTCATACCATTATTCACCTCATTGCTACATGCGATTATGAGCCTTTTGGTTTTATGTAGTATAGTGCAACATCCTAACCATGCTAGTTATGTGTTGTTTGGAACAAAGGCATGGTCTACATTTAACTTCTCAAGTATCCATGAACATCTACAAAAGTGGTTATGCAAGGGCATTATGACAAGAGACTACTTTGGAGAGGATCCACTTTCATAACTTTTGTTGATCATGGCTTAGAACTAACCTTCACATATTTTAGAACATCAATGACAGTTTCTTTGAATTTATGCATGATTTTGGAACTACTTATCATTTTTTTCATTAATTTTTTCCTACTTTTCTATTTCCATATCCATTAATATTTCTTAGTCATCTTCTGAATTGGATCTTTGGTTTCAATTATTCAAAAACCTATGTGCTTCTAGAGTTACACTTATTAGTCATGGGGGCTAGGGATGCCTACTTTAAAATTTTTGAAATTTTTCCAACATCCTATTTTTGAACATAATGGTAACTAATAGTATTTGATCAAAATAATGTGAATAGCTTGATGATTTTAGTTACCTCATAGCCTTGGGCATAGTATGTTGTAATCACCTTATGCTTAAATGAAAACTAATAGATTTGAAAAGGATTAATTCTCAAGGAAAACTTACCAAAACTAATGTTGATCCTTTGGTGACTGCAAGTGATGCTAAAAGAAACATCTAAGAAATAAGGTCTTTTGCTAGGCACAAAAACAAAGCCAAGAGAGGGACAATGGAGGATATGACCATGGACACATCATAGCACATACAAGATAGTAGCTCAAGCTTCGCATGTTTGCTAGATTCATGGGACGATGAGAAGAAATTTTAGTCCACCCTTCAAGAATGTTCTGCATAACCATAGAAGCATCAACATAACAATCAAGGTTAAAAGTTTGCCACCGCTAGCAACAACAAGGAGAATCATCTTCAGTGGATTCTTGAAGACCTCTACAAATTTTGTAATCTTCAATGTCTGTCTAGTCTTTTTATCACTCTGTCATTTTGTATGCATCCACTTAAATAAAATTTTGTAATGTGGCACTCAAAGTCAATCAGTAGTTAGCATCAATCAATAATTTCATACCTTTCCAATTTTGTAAAGAAAGCTCGATCCTATCCTGTTAACTTGAGGATGAGTTTTTATTCAGTCATGGGGTGTGATGAATCATCAATTGGCTGGGTTATCTAATCAAAAGTCAACTTTTTGGTTGGCTTCGATAACAAGGCTCTAATAACAAGGCTTTGGAAATAAGGCCCTGATATCAAGTACTCGACATCAGGTACCCACCAGCAGGTATCCGATGTTGGAGCCTAGGATGCAATGTCAAACATTCAATGTTGTGGGGTATGGGCTAGCCTATAAATATAGTGCTTGGACTCATGATTTCAAGTCAGTTTTTAAGTAATTTTTGATAGTTTTGTCAATAAAGTAGCTGAATTCTTGTAGTTTTATTCCATAATCTTAGAGAATAGTCAATGAGTGCTTATAGAGTGGATTTGAGTCAATTGTACAAAGTCTTATTTGACTAGCAATGTACCTAGACATATTCCATGAATGGCAATAAGATTAAAATTGATTCTTATTCATTGCAGCACTTTGACTTAGATTAGATTTACTTTCCATGCAATTTACTTTTCATGTACTTACATTTTCATGCATGTTAATTAATTAGGTACATAAGTTCGATTGCTTTGAGCATGTGTATGACTCTTGGTAATCCCAGCAATGCTTAACGTTTGATAACCCAACAATGTTATATGTGTTCAAGATGTGCACGGGAAGTGGGATTGGATACTTATGTTAGGGTAGTTGATTATTAATTAGCAATTAGATTAGTTGAATTGATTATAAATTGAGTTTAAACCTATTATTAATTGTAGAATAATAAAATATAAAATAATAAAAATCATATAACTCACTTTGGACTAAACCATATGTGACAAAGCTACCACTAGTCCAAGTGGGAAGACAACAAACTATGATCAAGGCATTGCGATCTAGATGTCACAACTAGTCCCATCCATGGAATTCGACCAAATCATGTGTAAACACTTGTGATTCATATGGTTGGGCATAGGGGTATCTCATCGCTCATCAACCCAATAACATAAGGACTTCTGTGGTTCATCTTTCCTTAGGCAAACTCTAAAAAAACCTTCTTCCACTAATAAATAGTAGGAATACAAAAATGTCTCTCTAGTTAATTACTAGAGGTATACAAAATTGATATACACCCTCAAAAAAAATATATATTCTTGAAATAACAAGGAGAAATTTCACACCCTTTAGGAAAAATTCCTAGAAACCCAAGTTCACAAGGCTTATTTGTGTGTCTCTCCTTTTGACCTCTCTTTCTCTTTGATTGTTGGCTTCACTTTTGCCCCTACATCCATTTGCTTTTTTTCTTGGATTTATCAGGAAATGCCCTTTGTTGCCTAACTTAGGCAGCCTTTGTTGAATGTTGCTTAACTTAGCAACCAACTTAGTAGCTAATTTTGGTTGGCTACTTAACTTAGCATGCAGCCTTCCTTCCTCTCCTTTTTATTTATTTATATATTAATGTGTTGTGGACTTCATGTTGGAGGGACCCACACACATCAAATATAAGTACTGTGAGAGAAAGGAAATAAATTAACGACTCATGCACTCGCAGGTGGGAAACTTAAACGTATTACAATACAAGAGCATAGCGAGGTTCTTCCTGGACAGCATACTGCACGCCAAGGATGATTTATGTGCAAGAAAAAAATCATCGGATTGGATGCCGGAAAGAATCAATGAATGATGATAATAAGGCATCGGCAGGGTTGATCCAGTGCTAGCCATTAACGAAGCACTGGCCTGCTGGAAACTTAGTTAAGGCGCCCAAGATATGGCTGAGAAACCATGTAATTCTGCTGCTGCTGATGCAAAAATTTCACCATCAACCACCGGCAAGACCAACCAAAGTGCAGGGATGGAACTCCAAAATGCGGATCCGCTTCATCTTTCTCCCGCCTGCTGTCACCCGTGCTACTACCAGCAGCATCCAATCGTTTCATGTCCTTGCTCTTGCAAGACCTGTGATCTCAACAAATGCACATACAGATACGGAATACAGCTTGTAAGGATCAGAATCAACATCGGAACAAATAAATCTTTCCAAGCATGGATAAGGAATCCAAAGTACTACAGATATCGGACATTGCCTTAGATTAGAATCTAGATTTGTCAGGAACAAAGCGGATAGCCTCGTAACATGTATTATCATGAAGTGATGAAACAACAACAAATAAACATGCAATGATTCAGAAATTTAAGCTACAAACTAAATACCAGATCTTGCTGGATATTTACGCTACTAATGCAACAAAGCAGATAAGCTTTGATGTCAGCATGCTGTTTTGATAGTTCAAATAAGGTAGAACGATACTCAAAGTTAGCCAAAGCTGCAATGTTGAACTCCAAAATGTTTTAACTAAGAAAATGTCAGCATTACCTTTGATTACAGACAAAATACTACCAAACGATGTGCAAATACAGGATGTTGGGTTTGTTTTAGTGATTTGTTACTTAGTCAATAAAATCCCTATTACTAATTAGGAGTGGTTAGAGGTGGGATGTTTATCTCTTTTTGGTTTGTTATGATGTGGGATGTTTATCTCTTTTCAGTTTGTTATACAAGGCTATATATATTGGTGAAAGTTGTTCTTCAATAAATCATTCTGATTGCTTCCAATTTCTCTGGTTTCTAACCTTTGGTATCAGAGCTCCATCATGGGGCCTGGTTAAAATCAAAAGCAGAAGTCTAGTGTGTAGTAATCAAATTACGACAATAGAGAGTTCATTTGTGCAGCCAGCAGTTCCGCAATTTGATGGGCACTATGACCATTGGGCAATGCTCATGGAAAACTTCTTGCATTCTAAAGAGTATTGGGGTTTGGTGAAGAATGGGATTCTTGTAGCAGCAGAAGGTGTTGTTCTTATAGATGCACAAAAGAAGAATATTGAAGATCAAAAGCTGAAAGATTTGAAAGCAAAGAACTATCTATTTCAAGCATTAGATTGTTTGATCCTAGAAATGATCCTCAACAAGAATATAGCGAAGAACATATGGGATTCTTTGAAGCAAAAATATTAAGGTATAACACAAGTTAGGCATGCACACTTACAAGCTCTCTGGAAGGAGTTTGAAACTCTCCACATGAAGGTAGGAGAATCTATGAACAAGTACTTTGCTTGGACCCTTACCATAGCCAACAAGATGAAAGAAAATAGTTTGAAATCCATGAATTTGAAGTTTGATTATGTTGTGTTTCATTATAGATTCTAAGGATATAGATACCATGACCATTGATGAGTTACAAAGTAGGCTACTTGTGCATGAACAACACATGAGTTCTCATGTTGAAGAAGAACATGCTTTGAAGATAACCCATGGTGATCAATCAGGAGGAAGGGGTTGAAGCCATAGAATTTTTAGAGGAAGAGGAAGGGGAAGAGCCAAACAAAGCTTCAACAAAGCCACAGTGGAGCGCTATAATTGTCACAAGCTTGGGCACTTTCAATGGACATGTCGAAGCAAGGAAAAGGAGGCCAATTATGTTGAGACTCAAGAAGAGATGTTGCTAATGGCATTTGTTGATATGAATAAGGCCAATGGAGATGAGGAATGGTTTCTTAACTCAAGATGTAGCAATCATATGTGTGGAAAGAAGGAATACTTCTCTGATCTTGTTGAAAATTTCAGAGATATGGTGAAGCTATGTAATAACTCAAACATGGTTGTAATGGGAAAGGATAACATATGTATGTAGGTAAATGGAGTAATACAGATTATCACAGTTGTATTTTATGTGCCAGAGCTAAAGAACAATTTGCTGAGTATTGGGAAAGTATAAGAAAAGGGACTTGCTGTTATATTTCAACATGGAAAGTGTAAGGTGTTTCATCTAGAGAGAGGCTTAATCATGGAAATGAAGATGTCTTCAAATCAAATGTTCATGTTGCATGCTAAATCTTAGCCTATAACATTTGCTTGCTTTGACACAACTACGAAAGATATGGTGCAACTTTGGCATTGTAGATATAGACACTTAAGCTTTAAAGACTTAAAGACTCTTCAGTAGAAGAAAATGGTAGATGGTTTACCACAACTAAAGTCTCCTTCAAGATGTTGCAAGGACTGTTTGGTGGGGAAGCAACAAAGAGATTCATTTCCAAAGAAGAGCACCTAGAGAGTGTCACAAATTCTTCAATTGGTACATGCTAATATTTGTGGACCAATCATGCCCATATGTAACAACAAAAAAAGGCATCTAATTACTTTCACTGATGACTTTAGTAGGAAAACATGGGTTTACTTCTTAACTGAGAAATCAAAAGCCTTTCTTGTTTTCAAAAGTTTTAAGATTCATGTTGAGAAGGAAGTAAACTTGTCCATTAGAGGTTTACATACTTATCATAGAGGAGAATTTACACCATAAGATTTCACCAATTTTTGTGATGTAAATGGTATACGAAGATAATTGATAGCTACATACTTGTCCCAACAAAATAGATTCACGGAACGAAAGAATAGAACCATTATGAATATGGTTTGTAGTATGCTTTCAGAAAAGAAGATTTCCAAAGCTTTCTAGCTTGAAGCAATCAACTTGACGATGCAATCAACTAGAAGATGAATCAAAGTCCAACATTAACAATGAAAAATATGATCCTAGAAGAAGCTTGGAGTGGAGTCAAGCCTTCAATTGAGTATTTTAGAGTTTTTGAATATGTCTCTCATGTTCATGTACTTGATGATAAAAGATCTAAGCTAGATGATAAGAGCTAGAGTTCTATTCTACTTGGAGTTAGTGAGGAGTCGAAGGCTTATAGACTTTATGATCCAACTTCACAAAGGATCATAATAAGTAGGGATGTTGTATTTGAAGACAAAGGTTGGGATTGGGATAACAAATATAAATAAGCCATTGTATGTGATTTAGAATGGGGTGATCATGAGAAGGAAGCAATTGAGTTTGATGAGAATGAAGAGGAAAGTGAGTTAGATCATCTTGATGCTAATATAGAAGAAGAAGAGGAGAATCTTTCCTCTAATTCTTTGACCAACTCTTCTTGCTAGAATGAAGGAAGGAATAGGGCACCACCAATTTGGATGAGAGACTATGTAATAGGAGAAGGACTTTCTAAAGAAGAAGCTTATTGGGCCATGATTGCAGCTGCCAATCCAATTCACTTTGAAGATGCTATGAAAAGTGAGAAGTGGAGGAAAGCCATGGATACGAAAATTGCAGCAATAAAAAAGAATGACATGCGGGAATTAACAGAGTTGCCTAAGGGAGAAAAGAAAGTTGGAGTGCAATGGGCTTATAAGGCTAGGCTTGTAGTGAAGGGATATGCTTAGTAGTATGGGTTAGATTATACAAAATTTTTTGCACCCATGGCATGCATGGAGACTATTCGTTTGGTGGTAGCAGTTGTTGCTCAAAGAGGGTGGACCATCTACCAATTAGACATGAAGTCCACATTTTTACATGGTGAGTTGAATGAAAATGTTTTTGTAGAGTAGCTTTGTGGTTATGTGCAAAAGGGTCATGAACAAAAGGTTTATAAGTTAAAGAAGGCACTTTATGGGCTTAAGCAAGCAACACATGCTTGATACAACCATATAGAAGCCTATTTCATGAAGGAAGGATTTGAGAAGTACGAGCATACTTTGTTTATCAAGACAAGAGAAGACAAAGTTTTAATTGTAAGTTTGTATGTTGACGATCTCATTTTTACTAGAAATGATGAATTGATGTTTATAGAGTTTAAAAAGTCTATGAAGCATGAGTTTGACATTACTGATCTTAGTACGATGAGGTATTTTCTTGGTCTCAAAGTCTTGCAAAGATCAAATGGTGTTTTTATTAGTCAAAAGAAGTATGCATTGGAGGTGCTGCAGAGATTTGGAATGGATAAAAGTAATTCTGTCCAAAATCGGATGGTTCCTAGCTTTAGGCTCATGAAGGACAAAGGTGGAGTTATGGTGGACTAGACTTACTATAAATAGATGGTGGGTAGTCTAATGTATCTCATAGCCTCTTGACCAAACATGATGTTTTTGGTGAGTCTTATTAGTAGGTATATGGAAAATCCAACTGAGCTTCATCTACAAGTAGCAAAAAGGGTAGTAATGCATAGTCGTAAGCAGATAGATGTGCACTTCCATTTTCTTCAAGAGCTCATCAAGGCCAATACTGTGGAATGGTACACTGTGGTACACCAGAACAATTGGCTGATGTAATGTCTTCTTAAAGCTGCAAGAACTATTAGGAGTATATTCTAAAATTGATATAAACTGATTGTTTGTAGCATTCAGTTTAAGGGAGGAATTGTCCAGTTTGTTTTAGTGCTACTTAGTCATTAAAATCCCTATTATTAAGGGATTCTTATTATTTTGATTTAATCTTCTCATGTCTTAGGAGTTGTTAGACGTGGGATGTTTATCTCTTTTCAGTTTGTTATGTCAGGCTATATATATTAGCCAAAGTTGTTCTTCAATAAATCATTCTGATTTCTTCCAATTTCTCTAGTTTCTAACACAGGAATTGTTTGCTAGCTGCAGAAACTGCTACAAGAACCAATAATACATGACAAGCACAAGCGGAAATCCTACCATTGTGGCTGTTAATGAGAGTTCAATAATTCAAAAACTGAGACCACTGGTGAGATCAGTGTGAATCTATGTTGCTGTGCCATTTTTTTCCTTAATTGCCAACGGTTGCCAATGGCGTCCAAGGCTGTTGAAGCATGAATCTCGGTTAAAATGGAGACCTAGATGTGCGTAACTGACCTATTAACTGAAATCGGTTGAAGATTTGGAAATGGCAATTAAGGAGTTTCTGACAGTAACGTTCACTATCACCATCCGTGTGTGATTTTCATGGTGAACATTGGGAGATTAATGGCAGGCAAAATGTTATTTTTGTTTGGTCAAATGTTGCTGAGAATTTCATGCACTTCTATAACGAAAAGAAGAAATATAATGATCTGAGTGGATTACCAAATAAAATGGAATGCTATCATTTTCAATCCTAAGCAATCTTGGATTCTATGTACTGTGAAACTAGACCTTATGTCACTATTGGAATAAAGGGCAAAGATGGCACATTACGTTTCAGGCCCTATCCTTTATAATGTTTTTATTTATCATTATTGACATTCGGTTTTGTCTCATTTTCTAGCATGCTTCTTGTCAATGGAACCTTTTTTAATTAAACCACTTGAAAAGTCAACCTAGTTGGTAGTGCCTTTTTTAAAAAAGATGTTTTCTTTATATTTGTTGAGCTTACTTTACTTTTCATCAAGATAATTTGCATGGGTTAAAACTTATAGGATTCCTAATTGTCATGGGATTTAAAATTATTAATCATGGCCCTTTGCCTAGCATGGGAGAGTTGACATCAACACTTCAACAACATTTTCAAGAAGAGTCCTCAAATCAAGGGCGTAGAATGGTCAAGGATGAAGAGGTAGCCATGGTAGAGGATAAGAACATAGCCAAAGTGGATCTACTTCAAATAGATCTAAAGAAAGAAAGTGGTGTGGTTTTTTGTCACAAAGATAACTACAATGAGTCAGATTGTTGGACAAAGAAGAGACTTTAACAAAAGGCTACAACAAATCATTCTGAGGAAGCTAACAAGTCAGAGGAAATGTTTTGCATTGAAGAGAAAACTAAAAAGTTCTTGGTCATAGCTGATCAGCACTAAGGTAATAATGTTTGGTATGTTGATAGTGATCACAATCATCATATGACAAGAAACAAGGCATTATTAACTAGTGTGAAAGATTGTCAAGGAGTTACCATTGGAATTGGCACAAGGGTGACAATAGCTAGCATTGGATCTATCACCTTCAAAATAAATACAAGTTATTATGTTCTGAATTTGAAAAAAAAAAAAAACTTGTTAAGTGTTGGTCAGTTATGTAGTAAAGGTTATAAGGTGGAATTTATAGATGATGTTTAAAATATCTAAGAAGTAGCTATTCTCCTCATGAGTCAAAATAGAATGTATAAGTTACAAGTGCAAAAGGATATAAAATGTTTGATGGAGGCATGTGATAAGATGTGGCTATGGCATGCAAGATTGGGTCATGTTAACTTCAAATCAATAGATTTGATGCACAAGAAAGGCTTGGTTAGAGGTATGGATCATTTCTTAATGCTAGATTCCATTAATTGTGATATTTGTGTAATAGGTAAAGCCCAAAGACTGTCATTTTCCCATAGAGAATCTAGATTACAAACTCGCTTAGATCTAGTTCACATGGATTTATGTGGCCCTATGAAAACTTTGAATTTGGGCAAGAATATATGTGTTTTGGTTGATAATGGTTGATAATTTTTCAAGAATGACTTGGAGATAATTTTTGAAAACTAAAGATCAAGCCTTGAAGTATTTTAAAGTTTTTAAAATTAAGATGGAAAATCAAAAACAAAGAATTTTATAAAAGATTTAGAGTGATAGGTACGAAGAATTCACAAGTTATAAATTTGAGGATTTTTTAAAGCAAAATGACATTATGTAATAGGTAAAGCCCAAAGATTGTCATTTTCCCATAGAGAATCTAGATTACAACCTTGCTTAGATCTAGTTCACATGGATTTATGTGGCCCTATGAAAACTTTGAATTAGGGCAAGACTATATGTGTTTTGGTTGATAATGGTTGATAATTTTTCAAGAATGACTTGGAGATAATATTTGAAAACTAAAGATCAAGCCTTGAAGTATTTTAAAGTTTTTAAAATTAAGATGGAAAATCAAAAACAAAGAATTTTATAAAAGATTTAGAGTGATAGGGATGAAGAATTCACAAGTTATAAATTTGAGGATTTTTTAAAGTAAAATGACATTATAAATCAAACCACTATACCCTACACACCTCAACAAAATGGTGTGGTGGAAAGGAAAAATCAAGCAATTATTGGAATGGTTAGGTGTTTATTAAATCAACTAGATCATTTGTGGGGAGAAGCTTGCTCCACACCAATTTATTTACTAGTTTAGCTATATATTTATAATGTATATCTATTATTTGGCTGAGAGAATCTTATATACTTTACAAATTAATAAAATCTCAAATTGATTCATTGAGAATTGATATTCATATTAAAAACCAAAATCAAAATGGTTGTACATTATTCAATAATAATTATTGTGAAAAGTTCTATTAATTTGATTCATAGTGTTTTTTTTTTCCATGGCATTGACTTTACATCGCTTTTTTTCCATGGGGTAGACTTTCCATCGTGTTTTTCTCCATTGTGAGATCTTACGTGGTGTGCTTGATGTGGAGGGTGACAAAATGCACTTCCCCCTCCCCCATTGCTCTAGAGGTATTGGCTTCTCGGCCAAAAATAAATAGGGTGCCTACAAAATGAGTTGAAGAAATTACACATTATGTACAAGCAAAAACCAAATATTTCTCATTTTCACAATTAAATAGGTTAAATAGGGTGCCTTCAAAATGAGTTGAAGAAATTACACCATATGAATTATGTACAAGCAAAAACCAAATATTTCTCATTTTCATATTTTCGGGATCTATATGCTATGTACATGTTTCAAAACAACAGCATCAAAATCTGGATCCTAAAGCGCAAATTTGTCTTTTTATGGGATATGAGCTGAACTTAAAAGCATTTATGTAACCTTTGAAGATGCCCGCTTTTCATCGAGCACGACTTCATTTCTAGACAGGAATTCAGAGAATAAAAATAAAATTATGTAGCCACTGGAGTGGGAGGGTGAGCAATATAATGTTGAGCGGCAGCACATGGCAATGCAACCTCGTACAGCCTTCAAAAAGAGCAAATAGCATCTCTAGAATCAGAACTGCAAATAAATTCTCGCAATGGGCCTGCAAATTACCGGCATTGTTCAACACTTCCCGCACAGATCTCTGCAGGTATGTCCAAGCGTTCATCTCAGCAGATGGATAATATCATTCCACAAAAATGAGCGGGATCATCCGTTTCTTATTTATGGGAAAATCATCTCAACTAACCCAAACTATTTTTGTGAGATATAATTCATGGTCATGGTCTGCCATTCTCTAGATCCCTATCAATCCAAATCTCCGCAGACCAAACAAATCGGCATTCTTGCCTATTCAGCTGGCCATACCAGCATTGACAATTGCCGTAGCCATGCCAAGCCACACTGCTGCTCAACTCATCCTGTTTAAGCTCAACTCATCCTTAATCTGGACACTGCTGCAGTTGCACTGCCAGCAACTGTCTCTACCTCCATCAGTGGCAATGCCATTTCTTCTCCACAGTATCCACAGGAGGCTAGTATGCATGGTTTTAATTTAATGTTGTACATTGGTATGCACCGTTGCTCAAGCCGGCCAAGATCCACGATGGGTGGACGCAATGACGAAAGAAAATTGTTCAAATCGACAAAAATGGCACATGGAGCCTCGTACCCAAACCTGCACACAAACCCATTATGGGCGTTAAAGGGGTTTTCTGCATCAAGAGGGAACAACATGGCAACATTGATAAATTCAAGGTTCATTTGGTTGCAAAAGGCTACCACCAACGTTAAAGCCAGGACTTTCAGGATAGTTTTGCTCCAGTTTCTAGGCTTGAGTGAGTGAGGCTCTTTCTTGCCTTGGATGCTAAGCTTAATCTGCACGTTTTGAGACTGGATATGGCCTCAGCTTTCCTAAATGATTACTTTGGAAATGAGGTTTACTTTGGACAACCATATGGGTTTGTGAATCAAGAGCATCTACCTTGTATGGGCTTAAACAAGCACCCAGAGCCTGGTACAAGCATATTCATGATTTCTTCATCTAGTATGGCTATAAGAACTTGGATTCACAAACAATGACCTACAAGAAGCCTTCAAGAGAGACTTTACTCTAGTATGTCTATGGATGATGTAATTTATTTCTCCTCATGCACATTAATGAATCGGACATTTTTGAGTTTGATGAAAAAAGAATTTGTAATGATTGACCTTGGAACAATGTCCTATTTCATTAGTCTTCGAGTCATTCAAGACCAATATGGAATATCCTTTTTTCAACCAAAATTCATGAATTCTTTATTAGAAAAATTTCATATGGAAAATTGTAAACCAACCCAAACTCCTCTTCCCCAAAACATCAAACTTACTCAAGTTGATGATACTTAGTCAACTCAACCTACTATAAGTCTCTTATTAGAAGTTTAATGTATGCTACTACTACGAGGCCAAACATACAATATAGTGTTAGCTATCTCTCCAAGTTCATGTAGGAGCCCAGAGAATCACGCTGGAGAGAAGCAAAACATGCCCTTCATTACTTGAAGGGCACAATTAATGATGGTCTTTTTTATGGACCTAATGTTTGTGGAAGTGAAATGTCACCCCTTCACCTATGCAGATTGAGGAAACTCAAAAGATGAAAAATGTACTTCAGGCTATTACTTTTACTTCAATGATTCTCTTGTTTCATGAAGCTTTAAAAAACAAAGTACAGTTGCACTTTCAACAATTGAAGCCAAGGTGGTTGTTCTCTCTGAAAGAGTCAAATTAGCAATGTGGCTTCAAATTCTTTTAGAAAAAATGCAATTGCTAATCAAGCTACCCATTATAATTTACTATGATACTACAAGTGCCATTGCCATGACAAACAATCCAATGCATCATAGTAAAAGTAAGCACATGAGGCTGAAATTCAATTTTCTATGAGAACTCATCCATGACAAGATTATTCTACCACTTCATGTCATGACAAAGTATGAAACTCTAGGTATTTTCATAAAAGTACTTGGACATCAAAAGTTCCATAACCACAAGGGAGGGAAGGAGGGGTGGGGGAAGGGGGGATATTGAAAGGATATTGATTTCAGTCCCTCCCTATTTTAAAGTCATCATTTTAGGGATGATCTGACTATATTTCATTGTATCCCTAATGATGAATCATATTTTGTAGTACTCTGATATTAGAGCCGTGATGTTGGTTATCTAATATTGGGCCTTGAGATGTGATGTTGGCCTATAAATATAGTGCTTGGGCACATGGTTTCGATATAGTTTTGTCATAGCATAATAGAGCTCTTGCAGTTTCTTTTCTCCAAAGTTAGAATATTTTCCAAAGTGCCCATAACATGAGTCATTGAGTGTACGGAACTTTATTCAAGCACTGTTATACTTGAGCATGGCAGTGTGTGCAGAAATAAAGACAAGCCTTCTGATCAAACCTTGTAGCACCTTGGCTAGCTTAAATATTTTATTCATGCATTTAATGTTTTATGCAATTCCCTTTGATGCTTCCAAGTAATTAAGCTAAGTAAGCTAGTTTGATTAAATAGAAATCAATGAAGCACATACGTACAACCACTTCGAGCATGTGTATGACTCTTGGTAATTCCAACAACGCTTAACATTTGGTAACCCAATAGCGTTATATGTGTTCAAGATGTGCACAGAAAGTGGGATCAGATACTTATGTTAGGGTAGTTATTTATTGATTAGCAATTAGATTAGTTAAATTGGTTCATAAATTAAGTTTCAACTTATTTTTAATCGTAGATAAATAAAATACAAAATAATAAAAATCATGTGTCTTAATTACACTTATCCATACAATTAAGCTCCACAAGTGTAGTTGAGAAGACAATGATTGTCACGATTAGATTTCATGTCATGGAACTAGTGTATTTAGGAACTTAAGGTTTGCAAAATTCAATCAAATCATGTGTGAACACTTGTGATTTGTATTGTTGGGCATAGGGGTACCTCACTGCTTATCATTGGCACCATTGTTGGGGACCTTTAGTTATTATGTGCGCTATCTAGGACTTAGTGAAAAATTATACAAGATCGTTGGATTGAACCCTAGAGTTACATCATACATTAAAATTACTGCAACAATTTTATGAAGCACACTACATTTTTATTTTTTAACACAAGATGTCTTCTTCTCACAAAAGTGAATCTCCATCCAAGTCTGACGAAGTACATCAGCATGTGCCCCAACAATATAGAGTGGTATATGCTCATCCTGATGACTATGTGCCCAATTTCACCTTCATCCTACACTAGGATAAACTGCTGCAATGGCAAGACATCGAGGGCAACATTGTGTTGTCACCCAATCAATTCATTCTTGCTATGCTCCACCAAACTCTGATGCATTTGGGCCTCCAAGAACTTTATGTTGAGTATGTTGTGTAGGATAGTAAAACTAGGTATTATCATCCCACTAAGGCACAATGTCTAAGGGATCAATAGCTAAAATAATGTTACAAATCTACGAAGGGAAAGTGGTTCAATGATTCCCCATACCTAACGTACTAAAATAATGATGAAGAACCCTTCTCTAGGGGTTTTTCATTCAACAAAACTCCTCTCTTTAACTTTGGTGAAGGAGGTCAAAACTAGAACCTACAGTCCATGATCCATAATCTAGGTTCTAGAAAAAATGCATCCAATGACAAAGGAGAATCCAAGGAGGAGAATCAGAGTAGGGATACGAACAAGAAACATGATCATGATCATGGCCACGACCATTAAAGAGAAGGTGGCAGGCACCATGAAGGTGCTAGTCCTTCTTCCTCTTCTAGCTTTGAATGCAACCACAGGGGATGCAATTGTGATGGAAGTGACTGATAGGATGGAGATGATCAAAGAGACCATTAAGCAAGTTAAGACCCGAGGCATGGGTGTTCAAGAGAGAACCACCACCATGAACAAAGGGGTAGCAGAGGGCATCATAGGCATTAGAATCATGGCCTTAATGAGCCTTTGCTTGCTACTCGAAGCATGCTAAACATTGCAGAGGCAATGAGAATTCCTACAAGACACATTAAGGATAGTTAGATCAAGAGGCTAGACATGAATAATATCCCTAGGTTCAAAGGGGGATATAACTCACATTCATAGAATCATCTTCAAGCTTTCCATGATGCTTGTGCCTTGCAAAATATAGAAAACAATTGGTAAAATCTTTAGTTGTTTCCTAGGACACTCATTAAAAAAGCAAAAAGCTAGTATTGGTCCTTAAAACTGGAATCCATTAGACAGTGGAGTACAATGCTCAAACTATTCAATGACAAATATTAGATATACTCTTGAGTGTCCAACTTAAGGAAGTAGATCCAAGGATGGAAACAAGGAACACATGAACCCTTGGATGCTACCATGGGCTAATACTATGTCATGGCCATGGTTATTCTCAACTAGAACAACTTCACCACATCATATATGGGCTCTAATTAGAAGTGAGAAGAACTCTTGCCATCTATGCCCAAGGAAAATTGTCAAAATTTAGAGCCCATCAAATTTAAAGGTTGATTGAGCAGGTAGTGAAAGAAGAAGGAGAGTTGAGGAAATGCAAAAGTGCAAAAGAGTACAACCACAATCCTTCCATTTTCAAGAGGGGGGTTCAATTTTGTGATAATGAGGAGGAATCATCACTTAATAAGGTGGTGAATCATAAGACCTTGTCGATTCAAAAATGCACCTCTGAAATTTTGACTAAGATAGATCAATTATGGGACTCCATGGATAATGGATTTCAAGCTATCCTAAAAATTGCTGAAGAGTCCAAAGAACAAGGTAGTGATCGTGATTATAAGAGACACAAGGAAGCTGAACGTGCCAATTAAAGGATTAATGGCAAGATTACTACAATAGGAAAATTTGTGGAGACTAAATTTGAAGATGATGGTGGGTGTGACATTTGCCAATATGAACATCCTAAAGGATGTTTCTTCATCATTTCATACTTACAAGAATCTAAGGTGTACGCTCTAAATCCACAATTATAAAGAATGCAAACAACCAAAATATTGTCTTATCCCCAGAGCAATCATAGGTAGTTCCACCAACAACAATAGTATTATCCAAGTGGAACTCCACCACAACCGTACAAATAGTATCAATAATGGTAGCAACCATAGTCAAGGGTGCTGGCACCACCCAGGTAGCAATACCCTTACAGACAACCTAATCCATATGGGTATTACGTTCAACAACCCTTGTCTCCATGTGACTCTTCCAATCATGTTTCTACTTTCCAATCTCACTACTACCCTCTTGACTATTATTGAACTCATTCCCCACATGCAAGGAGGGATGCCATCTTTTATCCTTATCCTCCTCCTATTCCTCCACCCTCAACACAACTACTACCTTCTCCATCTATGTAGGGTGAACTTCCAACCTAATCACAGCAATGCAACACTACCAGGGTTGTTAATCTACAATCAATTCATTAATCAGGTGGTTCAAATAATAGATCATAGAAAAGACCTTTCTTTTGATTTAACAATCCACCTAAGCCCTCACATATACATGTAGTTGGCAACCCTGCTTCTCCATCTTCCTCTGTATCATCTTCCTTTGAGTCCCCTTTAAACAAAATACCACCCAAGATCCATATTTTTATGCTCACTTATGTTGTATCTAATTGGATCTATGCTGGGAACCTTCCCAAGAAATTAGCTAATCCTAGGAGTCCTCTTATTTATTTGTAGATTACTAGGAATGAACCGTATAAAGCTCTTCTTGATTTATGTTCTAGTGTCAACCTAATTTTTCATGAGATGTATACTGCATAAAACCTACCCCCTCTTAAGAATGGCAACATCATATTAGAATTTGAAAACTAGTTCATCAATGTTTCGTTGGAATTGGTAGAGGACATTGTGACTACTATCAGTGGGTGGTCTTATCCTATTGATTTCTAGTAATCAAGGTAGAGAACTATAAAGGGAACTTTCCAATCATCATGGGAAGGGCATGGCTAAGCACCATTGATGTAAGAATGATCATCAAAAATCTTTCTCTAAAGATATCTAAGGAAAATGCATTTGGAAAGATCATAAAGAAGCGAGTTCCATGCATTACGTATAGTAATATAGGGTGCAATTGCTTGTATAAACTCTAGTATATGAAACAAGCATCCATCTCTGCATGCAAGCAGTGTGCACCTAAAGCTGATATTCAAAGTTGTCTATATGCAGCAACCACAAAACAAGAGGGCACCCAGTGGCTAACTATTGATTCTGAAAGCAACACACTTTGCATGGAACCTATTAAGAGCTTGGCATGTGCTTATGTCATAGGCATGGATGAACTAGAGCAAGTTCATCACAAACTCTCTAATAATGCAAATGATGATACCTATTGAGTAGAGTTGGAAATTCCTATAAATTCCAAGCAAGAGCCCCTTAAGTTAAAAACTCTACCTATCGACATGAAATATGTATTCTTAAAAAATGGGAAGCTAATAATAATTAATGTAAATATTGCTTTGGAATAGAAATACATGTTGTTGAATGTGGTTGAAAGATGATCAATAGTCTTTGCTTAGTCATATCTTGAACTCACATGAATTGATCTGAGGATATGCTAGCATCATATCTACACCGACCTAGCCATGAAGCCAAAGAGGCAGCCACAAAGGCGATTGAACCCTAAATTGAAGTAGATCATCAAGAAGAAAATTGAACAACTCCTCAAGGTGGGGTTTATCTATTCCATTATAGATAATGAGTGGGTTAGTTCACTCATGATTGTGCCAAAGAAAAGTGGCAAGTGGCAGGTTTGCATCAATTTTCAACTATTAAATATGAAAACATTCAAGGATTATTTTCCATTACCATTCATTGGTCAGATATTAGACACCATATTTGGGCATTGTTATTATAGTTTTTTTGATGGCTATAGTGGCTATAATCAAATCAAGATTGCACTGGAGGACCAAGCCAAAAAAATATTCATGAGTCCCTAGGGGACCTTTGCATATCGTAAGATGCCTTTTGGTTTATGCAATTCTTTTGCTACATTTAAATGTTTGGTCTTAAGCATCTTTTAGTAGCAAATCGGTAGTAAAGTGGAAGTCTTGATGGATGACCTATCCACTTATAACACTACATTCAAATAAGCCTTGGACTACCTTGAGCAAGTGCTAAAACAATGTATGGAAACAAAATTGTAACTCAATTGGCAAAATAGTCATTTGATGGTCCAAGAGGGCATTGTGTTGAGGCACAGAATCTCACAAGTAGGAATTGAAGTTGATCCTTAAAAAATAAGGCTCATCCAAGAAATTACCTACCAATTGAAAACCATCAAAGATGTTCAGTCATTTCTTAGACACACTAGCTACTACTGACAATTCATAGAGAATTTCTCTAATATTGTAAAATCATTGGTTGAGCTAACAAAGAAAGTTACTCCATTTGTCTGGACCAAGGGATGTGAAAGAGCATTCCAACAACTAAAGGAGAAACTTGTAAAAAATCCAATTCTATAAGCACCCCACTAGTCTAGACCATTTCATGTTATGATGGATGCATCAAATTATGCATTGGTAGTTGTGCTTATGTAGTTGGATGATAAGAAGCATCCATATTACATCCACTACATAAGTCAAAGCATTATGGGTGCACAATTGAACTATACCACCACAAAGAAAGAATAAATGGTAGTGGTGTTTGCTCTAGAGAATTTTAGGCATTATGTGCATGGATACAAAGTGTTTGTACACACAAATCATAATGTCATTCACTTCCTCATGAACAAGACAACGGTGAGCCCCTATGTCATATGGTGGCTGGTGATCTTACCAGAATTTGATCTTGCGATGGTAGATCAAAAAGGAACTAAGAATGTGATTGCTAACCACTTATCTTGGTTACAATGGAACAAGAAAGAGGAAGAGAGCCCACTATCTAATATATTTTCTAATGAACTCCCTTTTTCCAAGGCTATAATTGAACAATTGTCCACTGAGCCTAAATGGTATGATGGCATTCTTACCTATTTTCTCACTCAAGATATTCCATAAGGGTTAGACTACCAAAAGAAACAATAGTTTCTTCACCAGGCAAAAATTTTTATAGAGATCAACAAACACCTCTACAAGATGTGCATCAATGGCCTAATACACTGGTGTGTCCTTGATGTTGATCAACTACATGTTCTTTAGGATGCTCATGAAGATTCTCATGGGGGCCACTACATTGGAAGATTCATGGCCATTAAAATCCCAATGGTAGAGTATTACTGGCCAACAATCTTCAAGGATGCTCACCAATATGTCCACTTTTATCAACATTGACAACAAGATGATGGAATGACTACTCAAATGGATGGGCCTCAATAGTGGATCCAACCACTAGAACCTTTTGACATCTAGGGCATTTATTTCATGGGTCTTGTCATGTCCATGTCAAATGAAAAGGTGTATATCATGTCACTGTTAACTATTATACAACATGAGCAGAAGCAATAACCATCATCAACTGTACATCTTCTACTATTTCTCAATTTGTATAATAGAATGTTATAAATAGGTTTGGTGTGCCACATGCACTAATTTCTAATAATATAATCCACTTTATAGGCACTACCTTTCAAAAGCTTATACAACGCTTAGGGGTTGAACATAAACTAACAACACCCTACCACCATCAAGCTAATGGTCAAGCTAAGGTTACAAATAGGAAAATCATAAAGATCTTAACAAGAACTATTAGCAAATATAGAAGGGACTAGAGCACAAAACTAAATGATTCCCTCTAGACCTACTTCTCAACATGGAAACTGTCTATACGCTATTCTACCTATGAGCTAGTGTACGGAAAATTACCAACACCTCCTATTCAATCAGAGCTATGTACACTTTCAACAACATGTGATCTTGACCTTGACTTAAGTGTAGCACAAAAAGAAAGATTAATGAATCTTAACTTGCTAGATAAAAATTGATTGGTGGCCCTATCATCTAATGAGTTGCACAAGCCATTTAACAAAAAGTGCAATGACCTTAGAATTAGAAAAGTCAAATTTTAATCGAGAGATAAGATCCTCTACCAGAACCCCACACACGTACCTCAACAAACTAAGTTTTAGATGTTGTGGGAAGGATATTATATAATTTACAAAACTTTTTCTTATGGGGCCATGATGATCTACAAACCTAAGAGCCTAGACAAGAAACAACTAGTCAACATACAAGTCAAACCTTTCCATGAGCCTAAGCAAGATAGTGCAACAAACACCTCATCCGATGGACAACCATGCTCAATCTTTTGAATCTTCTCCTCTCAAATTAGTTATGGAAGAGATGACCATCCATGCTAATTATATAAGCAGCTGCTTAGTTTTTCACCTTTTTATTTTACACCTTGTTATTTTTACAACTTTTTTTTTACACATTCTTTATATTATACCTTTTTGTTTTTACATTATTAATTTTCTAAAATTTTTATTTTACAACATCATTAGTACATTTTATTTTTATTAAATATTTTATAATTTCTTATTTATTTTCTTTCATTTGGATGTGATTTTCTTATTGTGTTTTCATAATAACATGCCTTATTGCCAACTTGGTATAGTGTGGTTTGTTTGATGTGGGCATGTGCCATCCAGTCATTTGATCGTTGGTGTCTAGATTGTAGCTTTGAATTTTTCTATTAATAACTAGGACATGGTTTCTTTTTCATGAAATAGGTAGTGAGTCCATAACATCCACCCATCCACAAACTCTATGGTTTTCCTTGTTCTGAAAGTGTGAGATCTCTTTTTCATTAATAAAACTTTAACAAACTTGTGACTTTGGTAGGTTTCAAATTTGAAAAGGATTTAAAGGTTTGAATAGGGTGTGACTTCAAGAGAACTTGGTGCTCTTTGTGCTTTTCTGCTTGCTTGGGTGCATGTGTGTTTTCATGGATTTCTTACCATTCTATGTTGACTAATAATAGGAAGTTGAATAAGTCTCTTTATGGTGTGGTTTCCATCATCAAAGAAAGGAAGAAAGAAAGAAAAAGACTAATCAGAATTCAAAGCACACCCCTTGGACAAAATAAATGGGCTACAAACATTGCTTATGGGACTAGAAAGGCATGTTACCCATACCTGAAACTCCCCTCTAACTAAGATCCTTTCTCACTTCCTACTTCTCTTTTCTTCTTTAGTCAGGAATAGTGGTTGTTCTATGGGAGCACTCTTGTGTCTCAAGGGGAGGACTAGTCTTAGAGCGGTAATGCAACATCACTAAATGTGGTTGCTTTTGGTTTGGACTAAGGATGGATTTTATCAAGTCATTTAACCACAGAATTCTCAAGGGACTTCATGTGACCCTAATCAAAAACTTCATTCCACTCTCTCTCTCATCCATTTGTGCTTTCCATGTCTCACCTCACTACCAGTTTCATGTTCTTGTTCGATGTCTTAGTTTGATTTGTTAAAATTCTTAGGTTGTTTCTTTTAGGTTTTTGTACTTAACTTTTTGAAACCATTAATCATCCATGGGATCCACGGACTCCTCAATTTGAAGTTATGCAATGGCAATAAAGGGAATGTGCTTGCTTTGGAGAAGATCCACTTGCATATCTTTTGGTTGGTTTAGTTAAGTTTTTTATCCTTAGACATTCTCACAATTGAATCCTTTTGTGTGCCCCATCAATGAATGTTTTTTAGTGAAATCCTCTTTTTATTATTGTGAATTCTTAACCCCTCTTCAAGCATTTCATCGCATTTGAACTTTTCAAAATTTAATGGCTTGCTTATCCATTTCACCCTATTTTTCAACCTTCCCACTAATACTATTAATGATATCAATCCACCATAATCACAACCTATCCAAGTGTAACTACCAATGAGACAAGGTACTTAAAAGCTCTATGTCACACATTGCAGGCTAATTCATGATTTTGTTATGATATCAATGGGAAGCATGGACTGGACATGGGATTCTCTTCACCAAGGAAGAGGTAACAGTAGCATCATGCAATGAGGACCCTTCATGATCGTTGAATCTTCTCCCTCACTCTTCAGCTACTAGAGGAGTTGGATGTCAGTTTTGAGGGGGTTTCGGACCCCGAAAAGAAGTTTTATTGAAATTAAAGGTGCATCAATTACAACAACTTGAATAAGTCATAGGGTTAAAGGAAAGGGAAAACTGAGAGCATCGTGAATGACACTTGGGAAACACCTTAGAAATAAACGAGTATTAGAGGAGGAACCCCAAGTTGGGGCACAACCAAATGTCCACACAGACTGGATTGTTATAAAATAGAATGACATAGAATTAGATGAGGAAAGACCTCTCAATTAAGGATAGAGAGAATTCCAATGGTGAATCCACATAATAAAAAGGGAAAACTTCCTTGTAGAGATTACTAATGCTAAGTGTAACTGGAACACATAGGTCTTTCCCATAGCTGCAGGAGATGAACCAATTGATGATTGTCCAGATTGAACTTGGATGCTTGAGATGTGAGTTGAAAATAGGTGAGGCGAAAGATCTGCAACTTCTCCAACCTGGTAAGCAAACATTTGTTAGAATACTCTGTCTTTTGAAATAGAACATTGCATTTTCGCTTCCAAATATAATATAAAATAGTAGGGCTAATAACTTCCCACAGAAAATTAAGATTAGTAGAAGTAATGTTCAAGAATCTGAATATGACATCCTCTTGAGATAGCTTGTATGATGGAAAAGCTTTAGAAGCCCACTGCCACACATGTTGAGCAAAGGGACATTGCCAAAATACATGGACAAAGTCATCTTGTCCACCACATNATGACCATGGAGAAAAGAGTAAACCTAAACTAGGTAATGGTTCATTGCAGCCGACTCCCCATACAAAGTGTTAAACTCGACCCCTGAAATCCAACGACTAGCCAGCCTAAGACAATTCAAGGAAATGACACCCTTTCGATACCACGAGGTAGCCACCTTAGCATTTGTGATAGCAAGGGGAGCGGGCGATAGAGGTAACCACCACAGACATACTTTAGAGAGGATAGTAGGGTTGATTTTAACATTAGTCCAGTCAATGTGAGTGTGTAGAATTTGCGAGGCCCTCCAAATGCTTTTGAAAACATGAGATCTGGGAAGAATGATAGTGAGGGGGGAAAGGATCCAATTGACGAAATGGATGTCTTTCCAGAAGGGCTTACTTTTAGGAAATGCTTGATGAAGCCTTAATTGGAGGAGGGTCCCTATAATATCTAAGGCATCTAAATGTTGTACCAACCACTTAGCAACCAGGGTAATTCCTTACTTATAGGAGTTCAAAAGGCCTAAGCCACCCTTATTCTTGGGGAGAGTAACAATAGTCCAAGCGACACGATGAAAGCCTTTCTGAGAATCCTTGGAGGATCACATAAAGTCATAGAATAACTATTCTAGCTTCTAGTAGGCAGCTTGGGAGGGGGCCCAACACAAAGAGTAATACACATGGGTGGACGCACATATGGACTTACAAACAAGGTATTTACCTGCAAGTGTGAGGGGTTCATTTTTCCATTTGTCAAGTTTCTTTTGAATTCGATAAATAACTTGCTCCCAAAGGATAGATGTTGAACCTCTAAAACGGAAAGGGATTCCCAGAATCTTAACGATGTCTTGATCCTGAAGCTGCTTCCAATTATAGTTGGTCACATGTTTGTAATTGCCCTTAAAGCTATAAACAGAGGATTTATTCCAATTAATTATGGAACCTAAGAGTGTTCAATATTGCTCCACCCTTGATAAGAGGCGGTGCAAATTGGTGGCCGTGTTTTGAACTAGAAAAAAGGAGACATCGGCGAAGTGCATATTGAGAAGTTGTTGTTGAGAGGAGGAAAGGCTAACCCCAGTGAGAACTTTAGTTTGAATGTCTAGGTTAATTTGGTGACAAAGAAAGTCTAATGCAATGATAAAGAGATAGGGGGCGAGAGGACAACCTTGGTGCACAGACCTATGTATTGGAAAGGGAGAGGTAATGCCGAAGGTAGTGGCAATTCTTGCAGTAGCATCTGAGAATAAGCATTTCACCATATGCAAGAACTTAAGTCCAAAACCAAGTTTGGTCATAGTCTGCAAGATAAAATCCCACTTAATGTTGTCATAAGCATTGGCATAATCAAGTTTCACTGGTAGAATATCTTGTCCATCATCCTCAGTCCACTTGAGACCTTCCCACGCCGTGACCACATTGTCTAAAATATATCTACCAAGAACAAATCCTGTTTGCTGAGGGGATATGATCTGACCAAGAATTTTTTTCAGTTGTAAGGAAAGGCACTTTGCCCAAATTTTATACACTACATTGAGAAGAGTTATGGAACACTAATTGGAGATATCGGTTAGATTCCCAAACTTGGGGAGGAGACGAATTACCCCTTGATTTAGATTGGGCCCAAGGGAACCAGTTAAGAGAGCCTTGTTAATGACTTGCAAAAGATCCTTGCCCACCAAATCCCAATGATTTTGAAAAAATTCTACAGGAAACCCATCATAACCAGGAGCCTTTCCTCGACTTAACTTGGAACAAGCCTCCTGTAGCTCCACCAGAGTGTTATCAGTGTCAAGGCTTT
This sequence comes from Gnetum montanum, assembly GCA_015680685.1. Lineage (NCBI taxonomy): Eukaryota > Viridiplantae > Streptophyta > Gnetopsida > Gnetales > Gnetaceae > Gnetum > Gnetum montanum. The sequence goes on from MNCI01027521.1 coordinate 389,038, forward strand.
GTAGCATAGTGGGATTAATAAGGCGAGGATAATCAAGGGTGGTAGCCTTGAATGAAGAGATGTCCATTGGGGTAGCTGCAAAAAGGGTTTCGTAGTGGTTCTTAAGAAAAGAGAGGATACTATTGTGGTTAGTAATGGTGGTACCATCACATGAGATTTTGTCAATAGCATGAGAAGGGGAAGCAGCATTAAGATATTTAAAAAATTCCTTACAATGTTCGTCTTGAATATTTAACCAAGTGAGTCAACTTTTAGTTAAGGCACTTTGTGCTCGGTGCACTTCCCAATGTTGGAAGGCAACGCGTGCTCTAGCTAGCTCTGCGTGAACTAGAGTATTGAAGGGATCTTGAGCTAGTTTATTAGTGAGATGTTCAATAGTGAGGTGAATTTTGTTGTATTCATGTTTGGCTTGAGCAGCCACGTTCTTACCATATGAACGAGCAAATTTTCGCACTCGACATGAAGCACAATGCTACCAATTAATCCAACCCACCTGATTTAGGGGCCTAGGTTCGACATTCCAAAGGTTGGATAGAAGAAGTTGGGAAGTTGGGGAAGAAAAACAATTGTTGTGTAGTCTGAAAAGATGAAATTTTTGTCGGTCAGGGCTACCATGAATCTTGATAGATATGGAGATAGGAAGATGGTCGGATAAGGTGGCATGATGATGAACTGTAGTGGTAGAGAAAGCTTGCTAAAAGGAAAGGGTAGAGAAATAGAACCTATCTAACCTACTGTAGATGCAAGCCTGCCTAAGACGGAGATTGCTCCAAGTAAATCTATGGAGGGGAACACACATGGAGTTGTCTGAGGTAAAATCTTTTCTTAAATGCGGATCAAGCCTGATACTCGAGATTGGGCAGTTGAAGAAACACCCCTCCGATTATCTTGATGGAATTCTACCATATTAAAATCTCCTCCGAATATCCAAGGCATTGGGGAGAGAGAAGTTGCAAGTTCATGCCAAAGGAGAGCCCGTTCTGTGGAGTCATTTGGGGCATATATCGAGCAAATGCCAAAAGGGCCATGCCGGGATGAGAAGGTGGCCCAGGAAACTCTATGCCCAGAATCAGAACCACTTTGAAGGATTTTAGTTTTCCAGTAGGGTGAGAGGAGAATGGCTGCACCTCCTTTCCCACTTGCATGGGATGTCACTAGGAGTGAGGAGTGAGGAAGAAACTAGTGGGCGGAATAGGATAAAAGGTCGGCTGAGATCTTAATTTCTTGAAGGAGACTGAAATCAAAAGTCAAATTAAGACTAGATATAAAGTTACCTGCTCGCTTTCGTCGAAGCCTACCAGTAAGGCCTCGAACGTTCCAAGAAAGGAGATTCATGGGGAAACAAGGGGTAGTTTGGATGGGAGGTCAACAAAAGGTTTGGGAGTCGAAGTATTAGTTTCCTTTGTTCCTAACAAGAGGGAAAAGGAGTTGTTGGTGGGGACAAGGGCCATGGAAGTGTCTAGTGAAGAGGAGTTGGAGGGAGAAGTAGAACAAAAGGAAGCTTTGACTCGTTTCCTTCCATTGGCCACCACGAACTCATCCTCCGAGAATGAGTTCTTGATAACGTTTGAAGGGATGACCTGGGTGGAGGTGTGAGTACCTGACTATTGTTTTTGTAGCTTGGAGAGGCTAGACTGAGAGGAGGATTTAGGAGTTGGGGGAGGAGATCCAAATTTAAAGGATACTGAGGATGGGCCTGCTAGTGGTATGACTAGGGAACGAGTCTTCTGAGATGCTATAAGTTGTTTCTTCCTGGCTAGGATAGGACATGCCAAGATATGATGCTTGACCCTGTGACAATAGCTACACGAGTTTGGAAGGTAAAAATAGTCCACTTTTTGGATGAAGAGTTTTCCACTAGCAGCGAGGGTCAATGAGGTCTTCCGAAGGACTATATCCAGTTCAATACAATAACGGAAAATTTGAGTTCCACTGATCATCGTACAATGATCGGAAATAATAGGACCCAAGGTGCTAACAATGTCCCTCTCAACAAATGAGAAAATGAGTGGAAGATTGGGCAGTTCTACGTAACAAGGAATTATATTAAAAGTCGAGTCATTGACATTAAAGTCAAAACTCTAGGTGCGTGCGATTAGGGTTGCATTTCTTGTTGGAAAAAGTTTTTGAGAAAGAGCCTTTTCGACTTGGGAAGCATCAGATAATTCTACCAAAATGAAATGACGAGCGTAGTAATGAGCATGAGAAACCTGAATGCCATGGGGCTAAAGGAGGCTATGAACTTGAGTGTTTAAACTTGGGGACCTTGGTAAAAACCCCAAAATTTGCAAAAACAGAAAACTAGATGTGAAATCTTTAGAAACTGCTTCAAAAATATCATCCAATAAAAGACAATCAATTTGAGGTGAGGTAGATGAACTTCCCTGAGAAAATGCAAAAGCTAATGAATCCATCATTGTGATTTGCCCACACCTGGGCCACGTGCTTTTCTGACACCATTCTACAACCTTGACTGTAGGAAAACCCTCACCACCAGTGTGTGTGTCCACCCACTGAGGGTAAGGTCTGGGACAGTGTGGCAGAAAGAAAAAAATGGCCAAGAAAAATAGAAATCGCGACAAGGTTAGTTGGTAACGTCAAAGCTGCCCTGCTCCCCACCAAACACTGGGCGAGTGATGGCGACGGCGGCACCGCAGGAGGTGGAGAACAGGAGGGCTCAGTAGTGCAAAGGCGCCTAATGGAAGAAAAGAGTGCCAACGGTTATTTTTATGTTTAGGTCATAGTTGCGCGTCGGCTCTTCTTTGTTAATATGTTTCCGCTCTCATTTCTGGGATGTGCATCCTATCTGACTTTGAATGCGAATATTTTTCATAGTTTCTGGATGTCAGTTTTGTCCAAGGTGTTTAATTATCTTGTCATAAACACCCAGTTTTATAAAAAAAATTATAAATCTGTATACTTAGGCACTTAGAATCTATTTGTTCAATCAGTTTGCATGTCAATCAATAATCCCATACCTTCCCAATATTTTGTAAGGAACTTGTTCTTCTTCTTGTTCACTTGAGGATGAGTTTTCATTTATTTGCGGGGATATGATGAATCGTATTTTGTAGTGCTCCAATATTGGATATCTTATATTGAAGCTACAATGTCAAGTATTCAATATTGCGCCTCAAGATATGATGTTGGATATTCGATATCATGGGGTATGTGTTGACCTATAAATATAGCACTTAAGCATATCGTTTCAATATAGTTTTTGTCATAGAATAGAAAAGATCTTGCAATTTCTTTTCTCTAGAGTTAGAATATTATCCAAAGTGCCTGTAGAAAATTCTCCAAACTACCTATAGCAGGAGTCATTGAGTGTATAAATCTTTATTCAAGCACTATTGTACCTAAGCATGGTAGTGTGTGTGGCAATAAAGATAAGCTTTTTGATTAAACCTTGCAACACCTTGGCTAGTTTAAATATTTTATTTATGCATTTAATTTGTTATGCAATTTTCTTTGATGCTCCTAAGTAATTATGCTAAAGTAAGCTAGTTTAATTAAATAGAAATCAATTAAGCACATAAGTATGACCGCATCAAGCATCTGTATGACTCTTGGTAATCCCAACAATGCTTAACATTTGGTAACCTAGTAATATTATACATATTCAAGATGTAAATAGAAAGTGGGATCAAATACTTATGTTAGGGTAGTTACTGATTAGCAATTAGATTAGTTAAATTTGTTCATAAATTAAGTTTCAACTTATTCTTAATCGTAGACAAATAAATATAAAATAATAAAAATTTTGGGATTAGAAAAAATTTTGAGATTAGAAAAAACTTTTTGGGGTTAGAAAAAATTTTTGAGGTTAAAAAAAAAAATTTTGGGGTAAAAAGAATTTTGGGGTTAGAAAAATTTTGTTAGAAAAAATTTTTGGGTTTAGAAAAAATTTTGGGGTGAGAACAAATTATTTGGGGTTAGAAAAAATTTTGTTGGGATCTTGTGCGACTAACAAAAATACAAAATAGAAAAGTAAAGGAGGAAAAAGTTAAAAAAACAAAATGAAGAGAAAACTCAAATTCACATTAACAATGAAAAGCTAAAACATAAAACATTTTTGGGGATTCTCACCTCTCTTTAGTATGTCTCAAGCTAAACATGTGCAATGTCAAGAGCACAAGTGCTTAATTTATAATGTCCCAACTTAGAAAATTTAAAATTGGAGGCAAAATAAAATTTAATTAGGCCCCACTCATTCAAGTCGAAGTGGAGGTGGGACGATGCTCTTGAATTCATTTCTAACAAGGAGCAAATGCATCTTTCTAAGATTTCGCCAACAAGAAACCACATTTGGAATGACATTTTGGAGAGTCAAATCTTTTTGATGAAGTTGATCAAGTATAGGGTTTAGGAGGGCCCTCATGTTCAAGGATTTGGTAGAAGTACTGAAATCCAATTTGAAGACGAGAGGGATCTATTTCCTAACATGAACGTCATTACTTTATTAAAGTCCAGCCAAAAGTGATTTGCGAGAATTAGCAGGAACAAGGTTAAAACATTTAACCAACAGGTAAGAAGGATACCCTTGAGCATGAAGTCGTTGAAAGAGTTGCCACCAAATTTGTTGAAGATCACCAAGACATGATTTCCTGATGAGGTATCATTTGAGTTTTGCAATGATGAATGCCTTCTTTTGATGAAAAGGATGTCATAAGGAGAAGGGATGTACTAGTATGCATTCAAAGATTTCTGATAACACTTAGTAGAAAGGATACTAGTATTAACAAAATGAGGACCCTTGAAAAAAGTAACATCCAAAATGTTAATAGCAAAATTAGAAATGATGGGGGTAATGTTGATCGATGGATAAACATTACCATATCGGGAGAGAAGAAGAAAAAGGAAATCTTCAGAGCCATTCCAAATGCCAAAAACATCATCGATGAATCTTTTGAAATATAAAAGATTTTGAGAATTGGGAGTATTGAAAACTTGTCTTTCAAGATGGCACAGAAAAAGATGTGTAAACAACGACAAAGTTGCTATCCATTGCAATGTCTCTGATCTGTTTATATTAAACTCCATTGAATTCTAGGTAGTGCTCTCGAAGCACCAATGAAGTGAGCTCTAGAATGGTACTGCTATAGAGATTTTACAAGGGGAATGAGTTTGCAAAAAATTATGTTTCAACCATATCTTTGAGGGCAGTGATGCCATGATTGGTGGGGATGCTTAGGTAAAGAGATTCTACATTAAACGTAAACATAAGTATGTTAAGAGGTAGAACTCTTGAATGGAGATCATGGATCAAGGTAGATGAATCTTGAAGGTGATATGGTTGGGAACAAAGGATGGGAAATAATAAATAATGGAGGAGGTGAGAGGTGGGTTTAAGCACATAACCCATATAGGAGCAAATTGGGTGGCCAACCATTACAAGTTTGTGAATTTTAGGGATT
>MNCI01027525.1:5059-44428 GCA_015680685.1 Gnetum montanum
AAAAATGAAATGCATAACTCACAGGACCATGACAAAGAGGCTGAAATCTTTATTCTAGCAAGCCATCTTGCAAACAATCTTCTTTACAAATCTTCCAAGTGTGATGATGCTCCCAAGTGATGCCCCCTTCTCCCTCTCCCCTTGAAGCCTATTTATAGGATTCCAAGGTAGGTAGGGAAGTTACAATTTCAAAAATATCTTAAAAAATATCTCACCTAACTTTTCTCCCAAGTAATTGGACAACCAATTAGGAGATTCCTTACCCAACAAGCTAGGTAAGTTACAACAATTTTAGGTGGTTTCAACCACCAAAGAGATAACAATGTTACATTTGACATGTGTCCATGATAATTACAATTATCAAAATAGAATTTCCAAAATACATAGGAATACAAGCTATAATGCTCCATACATATTTATCCCTTTGATTTTGCTTCTTCCAATGAGAAGTCAAGTTTTCAAAAAAAAAATATCTCAAATATCTTTCCTAACTTCTCTCTTAAGTGAGGGGGTTATAACTCATTTATTTAATTAGTAAGGAGTTATATATAGAATTAGGAGAAATTAATATTATAATGAATGTAATGTGATATATAAATATTGTAGATGTTTTAAATATGTATTGCAAATATGAGTAGTACGTAATAGTGTTTTAAGATTCGGAATTAAAGGCAAGTACCATAGGTGATAAAAATTAATTTTTGATCAACCGCAGCTCTATTTTGCCAAAATATTTCGTGATACCTGTCTCATTGTGCCTTTGTGTCTCCCTTGCCTTATTTCATGGACTGGTATGCATCGGCATCGGCATCGGCATCGGTATGATTCGAATTGCAGGTTCCAGGCGGATGAACTTGTAACTGCCGTTTCTTTAACTGTCTAGAAAACCCAGATCTGTTCCGTGAAGTTGCAGGAGGATTATTTTCTTGGAAACGTGTTGAGCCATGGGAGGATTATTTTTGGAAAATCAGTTACAGGGAATGGGAAGTTACGAAAAACCCTGCAACTGCCTGAAATATCCTGTGCAGTGTGCACCGTGCGGTTTGTTGAAGGCGCGTAAACCTTAGGGTCTTCCTGTTGTGGTAAAGCTTCCCTTTCATTCATCTTCTATGCCTGCTGTGAAATCATTTTATGCCTGCGTTGTGCAGCAAGGCCCTGGTTTTGACTTGCGCAACACATAACCAGTAGGGTTTGGTTAAGATCGGCCCTGCAACGGCCCAAAAAATAATGTCATGCAATTTCCGTGCTCAAGAACACATTAGCGTCGTTGGGGGAGGGCAAATTGACTGAAGTTTTCTGCCTTGAAGATGGCAGCGTCCGCGCGGTTTCTACCGAAAAAATTGTGGCACAACACGCCCAGCCGGCCAAAAACAATTGATTTTTGTGCGGAAAATGAAAGCTTTTACAGGGCAAAACCCCTGCATTCTCCTGCAACGTGATTCTTGCAAAAACAGAAAGACATCCCTCCGGACTGTGCTGAAAATTTCTTTTAGCAATTTCATTCCGTTCCTCCTTTTGCGTACAGTGGCTGAATGGTTTTGCGTTTTTTCTTATTGTCAAACATTATTCAAGCCTTACCAGTAATTTTGATTTTTCTGACATATCAGTAAACGCCATCGGTTAGTTTAACTTTTCCACTACCCTCCATCTTCCAAGTGAGCATGATGAACTTTCCTGATTGTTTGAAATACTCTATCTTCTTTTATCAAAACTTCAAGTATTGATATCATTAGGCACAACCATTATATATATTTTTGCTTGAATATCCTTTGTGACATTTACTGCTCCATGAAATGGTTAATGTGCCAACAGGTACATGTGGAGACTTACCATTTTTGGAATAATTGGTAGGGAGATGCATCCATTAAAATCAAATATATCACCATCTCCTACTCATTTGAGGTTACTGAGGAGGCCCTTAGTTTTCTTGACATTGGGTAAACATTGGCAGAGATATTCATCTAGGTGGATCCTAAATATAAGAAAGAGTGGGTCTAGCATTGCTATTTGGTGGACCACAAGGAGTATGGGGACTAACAAAGGTAGAGCACATGTATTTCAAAATCACATATTATCACCCAAACCCCATGATGATGCTCAACAAGGTCATACCCTTCTCTACTCATGTGTGTGCTACTCTAAGTAGAAAATTCCCTGTGAACTTTCCTTCACTCATCTATGTAGAGATGGAGAATCAATTCAAAGAAAATGAGTGAGAAAGAAAGACACTCATCTTTTCTTGTCTCATTTAAAAACTATACAAGAGGAGAGGCATAGCATACTATGAAAGTAATACACTCCACCATGATCCTATCGCATCTTGACAAAAGATGATGAAAGACAAAGTAGCTACAAAGATATAGGAAGATCGGAAGCCACCACAACCATCTATTAGGGAGATCACACCAAAAGCACATGTAGCTGTAGAAAGAATCACTAAACTCAATGATCAGCTACTACAATAATGACAATAGGGTTTGGTAAGTGATGGAGAGCCATCATTTTATTATCTAGAATTAAGCCATTTGAATGAGGTTTCTAGGACCATTAACTTGTTGGAGGAAAGCACCTCTTGATCTTAATGCAATGAATCTAGGCACCTAAAAGAATGGATCCTAGTGCTTGAGAAGTTATGATATCCATCCCTAGATAAGAGTTCCCTCAAATATTTAGAAATGTCAACTTTCTCAGTGTGCCTAGACAAAGGCAAGGGGGCAACTATCCTAGTGATGCATTACTATGGACAAGAGACAACAATGAAAGTAGTGGTTGATAGGATGGTCAAGGTTCTAAATGCTTCTACAATAATAGTACTAGACCGTGTTGTCATGGTGGATGTTCAAGCATCTTCAAGAGTAAGAACTGGTTGGCTAACTGTTGCCCAAGATGAGGAAGTATTAGAAAGGCTAGTGGGAACTGGACAATTATTTTGAGAGATCTTTAATCTCCCAGATGAAATTATAATAAGTCAGTTAGACCTACTAGAGACTAAGGGAAAAATAATCATTTTCAACATCTATCTATAGGAGACCATCATTAAAAACCAATAGTCCATTGCTAAAGTTGTAGGGTTATGGGTCTGTCTCTCCAACCTTGCAATTCCTCACCTAGACCTTACATGAGATGAAGCTTTTTAATAGCTTCAACAAGAAATCAAACAGCTTGATAAGGTGAAGGAGACCACAACATTTAATGCTCCTTATTAAAAGCCTTGACATTCCACACTGATAAGGATCTAGCTCAAGTTCACAAGGAAAACTTTGTCCTCTCCAAGAACATTCATTACCTATGTAATGTCAAATAGTAGGATCAAATAGTTGAATTCATTTGATAGTAGTAAGACTAGATAACTAAGATGAACCTTCACTTGAGGATATTGGTAGTGGACATTAGGAATCTCTCCATGGAGGAAGTCTAAGAACTTCACTAGAAAATGGTCATTGAGGTAGTTCCCTAGAAAAATGAGGACCTAAAATTTGGAGTCAAAAATCATTATAGGAACCAGGTTTGACTCCTGAAGAAGATGAATGAAAAGGTGATATAATTGGCCAAGGTGAAGATGAATGAGTCTCTCTAGTAACTCCAATAAAAGTCAATGTGTGATAGACAATTTTTGATGGCTTAAATGCATATAACAAGGCTGAAATCTACCTAAAGGAGTTGTAGATCAAGGAGATGGTTGAATATATAGATCTTGCCAACCTCCAATACACAAACTTGTCGATGTTGACTACATGGAGGCCAAGGATAGAATTGGAGAAATAAGTGGCCAATTCTTACCTCTTGTATGAGGTATAATTGAAGCACCACAAAGAGAAAAAAAATAGTTGGAGACAACTAATGCAAAGATTGAAGTTCTCAGAAGCTAATTTACTAATTAATGATCAGTTCTTGAGAACTTGGTTAGGAAAATGAAGAACTATCACAAGCTGTAGAACCTTGTAAACATATTTGATATTGAATGAAAATAATTCGGAATGTAGTTTGTCAACACCAAGGAGTTGTTCCCAACAATGTTATGCTTGTTGGATATCCTCACACTAGCCCACATTTATGAAGCCATGTGGACTACATGTGATCCACAAAGCAAGGAAGAGAAGATGAAAGCATTACTAGATGCTTTCAAACTTTCATTAGAAGTAGTAGCAATAGTAGGATAGCCTCAACCACCTCTTCCGCCATGAGCATTGGAGCCTAATAAAGGACCTTTTGTGTTCTAGGGGCCTCCACCTTTTGGCACTATTTAAATTGTGCCTCATCTTTAGTAATCTAAGGGAACCTACCATCATTTTTCTAAGGATGTTCAATTTTGTTATCATAGATACCAATTTTTTAAATTCATACTATTTGATACTTAGAGTCATTTTTTTAGTCAATCAGTCAGTTATTTTTCAGTCAACAAATTTCATACTTCCCCAATTTTCTAAGAAGCCTGATCCTACTTTTGTTCTCTTAACAATGAGTTTTCACTCAATCATGTATGTATGATCAAGTGTATATGATTGGCTACATCGATAGGCATGTGTCCATGTAGCCCCATTGATGTAGCCCCATCGACATACCCTTGTCATTGCATGAGCACATGCATCGACATAGATGTAAGTCATGCTTATATAAATGTGCATACCCACCACATTTATGGCATGTTAAGTTAGTATTGAGCTCTTGTAGTTTGTTGTTTTTAGAGTTAGAATATTTTCCATCTGAGCACTTACAATGTGAATTTATAGATTGTATGCTTTGATGTGAATGATAATAAAGAAGATATTTTTGACATTCATATAGCACTTAGATTAGACTTATCTCTCTTAGTTAGCACTTTACTTTACACACATTTTACATTCCATGTTACAATAATTAAAGTGATTAATATAATCAATAATTAAATTGCACCGTGTGATTTACAACCTCTATTGGCTACTCTACCTACATACAACAAATTGCACTTGTATTCCTAAATGATCAATCACATCCCACTCATCAAGCACATATTGTTGAAACATAGATATATGGAATACATCACATACATATACCAATTAAAGAGGTAATGCTATTCAATAGGCTACTCTTCCAATTCTCTATAGCACCTCAAAATGACTAATATACTTAGAAGCCAATTTTTAATTTTGTCTAAATTAACGTCCTTCAGGGAAGAAACATGAAGAAATACATGATCCCTAACTACAAACTCTATTGGTCTTCAACATCGATTAACAAAAATTTCCTACCTATCTTGGCTAACTCTCAGTCTATCTTGAATCTCTAGGACTTCCTCTATAGTCTGCCTCACCATGTATGTGCTCACCTTCTAGTGATCTTCTATAATATCCAAATATAAAGGCATTCTGCATGACCTAACATATAAAATCTCATATGGTATTATTTGCAAACTCTCTTGGTAATTATTATTATATGCAAACTTAGCCAATGGTAGCATCTGATCCTAGCTATCTCTATACTATAAAGCACAAGTTTTCAACATATCCTAAAAAATATGATTCACTTACTCAATTTGACTATTTTTCTATGAATGATATGCCAAACTCATTTTGAGTCTCATACCCATCTTCTTCTAAAATTCCTACAGAAAATGTAACATGAATTAAGCATCCCTATAACTTATAATTGACAATGGTGCATCATGCAAATACACTATCTCTACAAGAAAAAAATGCATAGTCTCTATTACATTCATTGATGCCCATATGGCAAGGAAATGGGTAGGCTTTGTCAATAAGTCAACAACTACTAGGATAACATCACTACCACTATGATTCCATAGAACACAAATAATGAAATTAATACCAATGATATCCCATTTCCACGAGGGAATGTCATTGAAATGTAAATATCTTCTAAACCTCTAATTCTCTATCTTCACTTGCTAATAAATAAAACATCAAGAGACATACTCCCCTACATTTCTCTTCATACAAAGACACTAATACATTCATTGTAAATCTTAGTACATATTCTAGATTTCTAGATGCATTTGATATATACTCATGTGAGCCTCATCCAACAACTAGAATCACAAAGCTTCTAGAACACATAATCAATCATCCCTTCATAAGACTTCATTATTGTTTAGAGATAATGGTCCATCAAATGTGATCTACTATCTTAATCCTTAATACCCTAGATCCTGCTACTGCCACTATTGAACTTGCTTCTATAAATATAACTAGATTGTTAGGCTATTAATCTTACTAGCCATCCTACTTAATGCATCAACTACTTTGTTAGTCTTTCCAAGCCTATATCAAATAGTAAAATCAAAATTAGCAAGCAACTTTAGCCATCTATGCTATCATAGGTTTAATTGCAATTGACTCATAAGATATTGGAGGTTCTTATGGTCATTCCAAATAGTAACCTACTTTCCATATAGAATATTCTCACCAAATCTTCAATGCAAATATAATAGAACCCAACTCTAGATCATGCACATGATATCTATTTTTATGTGACCTTAATTAACAAGATGCATAAGACAAAACTTGTCTATCTTCCATCAACACACAACCAAATCCATCTCTTAAAGCATTAGTGATAACATCATATGAATGCCTTAGTGTAGGAGATACTAACACCAAGGTAGTTAACAATATATACTTTAGTTTCTTAAATACAACCTAATAAGCTGAGCACCAAATAAAGCTAGTCTCTTTTCTTAGTAATCAAGTAAAAGGTAACACTATCTAATAAGAGCATTTTACAAATCTATGGTAATAACTTGCTAATCCCAAGAATCTCCACATCTCTAATACTAACTTTGGTACAAGCCAATGGAGAGTAATTGTAACCTTTACAAGATCAAAAAATATGCTAGCTCCTGATACCACATGCTCTAAGAACTAGATCTCTAGTTTTCAAAATGAATAGATTCATAGTTTAGCATATAATTAGTATTTCCTCAAAGTATACAATAACTTCTACAAGTTCTCTGCATGAAACTTCTTATTAGGAGAATCCATCAAGATATCATCTATAAATATAATCATAACCTCATCTAGGAATAATCACATTACACTATTCAAGAAGTGCATGATAATTGTTATTGTAGTTGTTAATCTAAACAAAAGCACTATAACTCATAATGATAATATCATGTTCGAAATATTGTGTTCAACACATCTTGCTCATGAACTTGGACTAGATGATATCTAGACTTGAGACAAATCTTTGAGAGCATATGAGCTCCCTAATGTTAATCAAACAAGTCATTAATACATGGTAGGGGATATTTATTTTTCATAGTCACTTGGTTTAGCTTGTAATCTATGCATAGCCACAAACTTCCATAATTATTTTTAACAAATAACGCTAGTGCATCCAATGGTGATACACTAGGATAAATAAGATCTTTTTCTAGTAATTCTTATAACAAGAACTCAAAATTTGCGAGCTCTACTAGAGACATCCTATGTAAAGCCTTTGGAATAGGCTCTATACTAAGTTTAAGGTTAATCTCAAACATAATCTCTTACCTTGGTGGCAAACCTAGTAATTTAAACTAGAATACATTAAGAAACTCCTAAACTGCAAGGATTTGATCGATCACTACTATATTTGTTCTATACACTATGGCCACAATGCATCCATGTCTCTTTCAAATCATCCTATGCTACATATGAGAGGAGATCAAATCTAGGTATATAGACCTTGGATGATTTTATACCTCAATTGAAGTATTTTCAAATGACTATATTCGTAAGAGCTTTTGCTAACAATCCAAATTGGCATTGAACTATGATAGCTAATTTATCCCCAAAATTATATCATATATTATGAGTTCCATAACATGCATATCACTAACCCATTGCATACCTTTTAGTTCTACCAAAAAATCTATACACACTTGATTAACTCAAGTTTCATAATTCTAGCAAAAGATACTAACTTAGGATAAAGAGAATGATATGCAAGAGCTACCTGATGTGCAACACTAAGATCTACAAAGGAATGTATAGCACATGGATGAAATAAAATCAATACATCAAAGTCCAAAATCATACCTCCCATCTTCATTACTATGTTTAGCTGCATGTCCAATAGCTAGTCTATTGGGGCATATATTTGATCTTGGTTTATTTTTCCTATTCCTCATAGCTAAATAATGGATGTTCTATATCCATCCTAAACTAGTGGTCATTTTCCTTAGCCTCTACATCCTCCAATACTACATTACTACTTCAAGAACTCCCTAACATAATGTCCTAGCTGCCAACATGCAAAATTTTTTTGGAAATTCCTCTACTGATGGTTAGGTTGGCCATATCTATAGCAAACAATAGATCCACAACCAACTCCAATAGTATGAGCATAAGATGACATCTGATACTCAACTCCACATCCACAAGCATCCAAAATCAAAAGCATTTTGCAACTCCTCCAACTACGTTATGGTTGTAGTAGGATCCTTAGTGTCTTTAAGTTTAGGAGATAATTACTTGATCACTTCCCTATTGATAGGCTACCTATTTAAATTCCCCATGCCTCCACTAGCACTACCACTTTGCACCTCCCTAACAACTATAATGGAACCATCGCTAGCTACATGCTATTGTGAAATTTATAAAAACTACTAATTAACATCTACCTAGCCACTTGTAGGACCACAAATAAATAATTGTGAAGGTTTCATCTCCCAAACATTAGGTCATTTTGATCTATGGGCTTCACTAGCATTAGGACCTTATGTCCTATACATATCTATAACCTAAAATCATAAATTGGTGAGTACCACAAGCATCATACAACATCGGAGTGAACTATCTCTAATACCACTATATAACATCCTATATTAATGCATCTAGCTAGGATGAATTGATGCCTAGGACCACTAATAATAAGACAAAAAAAGCATATTAAACTAGAAATCAATAGTGCATGAAAATACATTACGAATCCATAATGAAACGAGGACTAATCATACACATCAATTTATAAAACTACATGTTTCTACATAATCCAAAAATCTATACTACTTTCATAGAATACAAAACATAAACATCATAGACATAAGAGTACACTGAGAGTCATGAAAATATGAATTGTCCATAAAATTTTACATAGATATATACATCAATTGATTTCTATAGATATTCATCTCCTCAAATATCTTAGTTTTCTCTTGAATTTCTATAGCCTCTACCTATAACAAAATAGAGTTATGATAAAATTGAGTGAGAAGCCTTTACACTTCCCCTACAAGATGGTTAATAGGTGTTGCACTAGCAGAGAGGAATGGGGTACAAAGAAGCTTACATCAACTATTAGTCTTGCACATGCTCTAAGCAACACATGCATGCATATTATCACACATAGTATTGGCATAATCTCTATTAAGGTAAATAGCTAACTAATGCATGATCACAAATATAATCACTGTCATGCATTTTCATTATCATGCCATGCATTCATATCCATATCATACCATCAAACATTACACAAATCATACATTCATAGATCAACCAAAAGATATACTACCATTACTATGACTAATAAAATGATTCCAACATATATATAATTCATGTAGTCACTATAGCAACATATACCTATAACTGATGTGGTTACTATACCAGCATATATACATAACCCATATGGTTACTCTACTAACATATAAACATAACCTGTATGATCACTAGCATATTCACACTTAATATATCATGTGAAATGTTGTCATCAGTACTCATAATTAGTTATTTGATTAAAAGTATTTTATTTACTCAATCGATTCTAGGGTTTTTCAACTTGTGACCTACAGCCACTAGGATACATACCTATGCCACATACCAGATGTAGGAATGAATACACCTAAAGTCTTCCACTCTCATAATGAGGCCTAAGATAGGAATCTCATTGATGCATCATAGTGAGGATCAATCAATAACTTCTGAAAGGGTATCTTATCACTAACTAGTCCACACTCTTATGCTAGCACCACATACCAGTGACATCATTGCGAAGACATGTACCAACCCAAATGAAACACCATCAATTTTGGAACTCTCATGATTTGGCATAGTCCCAAGATTTGGGCAAGGATCTCTGCAAGTGCGGTGTCACACTGGACCATGTAGACAACATGGCACCTTGGATTTCCTAACATCTACAAGGTTCTGTCTAGGCATGTCTACTATAGTCTTCCCCACAGTCAGCATAACGCCTAGTTACAAGGCCATTTTACACAAATGAAGCACTGAAATGGGACCGTGTAGTTTGGCTAATTTTCTATCTCTTGAGCTATCAGGCTTGCTACACTCTCTAGCTTATCTAGCTTGACACATGTCTCGGTTGTCAGTCCACCCAAGTGCCATGCTAGGATTTGTCAAAAGTGTTGAGGATAGAAAAAATAGTTTGACAAGTTTTCTAACTGTGGGACCTACTATACTACATAGTGTAGTAGGCCATGTGGTGACTAAAAATTTCTCAAATGTTAGATCAGATGCAGAAGATGCAGTTTGTTGATATTTTGTTTTTAAAGATTCCTACCTTGCTTCACCCTTGAAGTATGATCAGTATGATGCATAAAAATAGAGCAAATTTCATCAAAAATCAAAATGGTCTAGGTGCTATGCTACATAGTGTAGTAGGCCCTAGTACGACAATATTTTCTCAATTTTTCTTGATATGGAAAACATCATTGCCCATGCTTCGACCATGAAAAATGCTTGCTTTACTGCCACCTCATAATATGATTGTGATCCCATGATTGAACCCTTGCAAAGTAAGTCAAAATTCAAGAAAAACAAGGGGCTACACTATGCTATGCTACATAATGTAGCATAGCGTAGTAGGGTCATAATGCAAGAAGATCCTCCATCAAGTTGTTCTAGCAAAATAATTGCACTTCTCCATGCTTCGACCTCCAAGAGTGCTTCTCCCACTTCACCCTTAGGTCCTAATGAAAGTCTCCTAACAAAACATTATAGGTTGTGATTCAAATTCATCCCAGATTAACTACTATCCTATGATACGCTGCATAGCGTAGCATAGTGTAGCAAGGACCTAAAACATAAAAGGTACCCCAAGGATGAAACCAAGAAGTCTTAGGCCCCTTTAACATGAAAAGTGTAATGGTTGATTGCTAAAATAGCTTGCCTTGCTAGGCCTCAGAGGGGTATTTTTAGTTTTTAAGCAAGATTCATCTCAAAGGTGGTTGCTACACTGTACTACACTATGAAGTGTAGCATAGTGTAGTGGGCAAGTATTCATGCTACTCCACTACGCTAAGTAGTGTAAGTAGTGTAACACTTCAAAAGAAGCCATAGGAAATCCTTGGAAGCTCCACGAGTCATCATTGATGGGCATTTCTACCCCAGCATCTCCTTGACAACCGAGATCAGTAGTTTTCCTTGCTTGTTGCATCCCTTGTTGAGCCCCGAAATTGTCTCTACACTTGATCCTACTCATAAGAGAGGAAAAAACATAGTCCCAAAGCGTAAGCTTCATTTTACATTTTTCATAAGAATTTTTTGTATGGTAGTCCCATGGGTACATGCAATTTGAATGATATGGTCACAGCTCAGTAGGTTTCACTTCTAGCCTTGTTCCATTCAACATAGCATATTAGCATACCACATCCACGTTTGTGCCCTCTGGGACCCAGGATACATGATATCCAAGCCACATCTCTCCTTGCTCTTGGCTCTATAAATACCATAGAAAAAAACATTCTAGGGGTTGGATTTTGGCAGTTTGCTTCTAATAGTAAGCTTTGATGAAGAGATTGGCAAACAAAAGGTTGAAAAATAGCAAATCCCAATAGTAGCACTTCCTATATCTCTCTTCAACCTAGAGTAGCAGCTCTTAGCCCAGTAGCCATCATCTCATTGGTTCCTATTAGCATCCCATTGGTAGCATTCTAGGAGCTATGAACATATCATTCCCATGCATAGATCTGGGGTTAGGTTGTATGCTTGATAACCTCTCAGTGTTCCAGCCACCGACATTTTTAGATGTCATAGTTTTTGGTGCTAGAAGGAGGACCTGAACTTTCATGTCTCTTTCGTGTGTCAGAGGTAATCCTGCATGTTGTCTGTACCCCTTCACCAGTAACTTGCTAACATAGACGGGACATCCCTATGGTTTTCTATGCACCGGGTGGTGTAGATTGGTCACCATGACAATTCCTCTTGAACCCTATAGGATGAAATCCCTAAATTGTCTACTATGTTACACTACCTATCTACTACGTTACGCTATCTATGTCTTGTGTAGCATAGTGACCCTCTTAGTGTAGCAGTTCCTAAACTATCTACTGTGTTATGCTACCTATCTGCTATGTTACACTGCCTACATCCTGTGTAGTGTAGAAACCCTGTCAATGTAGCAGTTTCCAAATTGTCTACTATGTAACACTGCCTGTCTACTTTGTTATGTTATCTGCATTTTGTGTAGTGTAGTGGCCTTATCAGCATAGCGGTTTCTCTCAAGATAGCAAGAGTAACAGCAAAGAAAACTAGCTTTTCAGCATTTTCAAATGCTCCTAGTTTCAATCTATTTTCTATAAGGCTTTAGACCTTAACTATTTAATGAAAAACATACTATTTTTAACTATTTCTTACATGTATCTTTCCCTCTACACCTTTTTCATATAAGAAAAATGAATCCTACTACCAATTCAATTCCTACTATGAGTTTGGAGGTGTTTCACTTTCTTCCAGACACGGTGGATCCCAAGCGACCATCGAGCCTAATGCGGATACCATGGTAGTCTCTTAGACTGTAGCATGAATTTATGGAATATCTACCTCAAGAAGAAGAGTGATATAACTTTTGTGTGCAAAAATCCAAGAAAATCTACCATTGGACTGTCCTGAATTTAAGGAAAAACAAAACTTTGAGATCATTCATTAGAATGGAAGGGAGTTTGTTCCTATGTCTGATATCACTATCCCACTCACCAACACATTCCAATGGCTTTTGAACCAAATAGTGCAATTAAGTAGTTCAAGAGAATGGGACACAACATCTCACTTCGATGAACCTTTTCATGATGGCCAAGAGTTAGACTCCCATTCTAAAGGTGGTGGCCCAATCTATGCTACGACTATCCCTTCCACCTCTATTGTTCATTCACACCAATCACAATTTCTTGCTATTTTGCTACTACCATGACACTACCGCAACCTAGACCCTCTTTGGTGATGGGTAGTCATCAAATGTTGTCAACATATCATCATGCAAGCCCTTCAACCTCATTTCCCATTAATCATCCTTCCCATTCTTTCCAGGCCCTACACCCAAAGTCTATGATTCCCACACTACCATACATGCACATGATCCCCACATCACAATAGTATGTAAGTTCTATTTCTGTTGCCTCCTCTATACCCATTCCACCATCAGTAGCAGGCCCAACCTCAACCGCATGATGGAAAACAAAAACTTCTTTTGCTGCAGCTGAAATGTCTCACATCTCACAATATGCATAGCCCCAAACATACCAAGTTTCACATGTAATGCAACTAAACATAGTGTTGTGGGCTGCCCCAACCATTGGGCAGATAACCACCCCCATAGTGCCACTGATGCCAGCCGCTCCAATGGCACCACCCACTAGGTTGTGTGTTGTTCAAACAACACCACTAGTAGGAGCTTTCTTGACAACATCCCCAATGGGACTAGCAGCCACACCAACAATTCCACCAGTGATGGCTGCTCCAGTAGCTTCACAACCCCATGTAACAACCTCGGGTCTGGACCAAGCCTTTCACCTCATCTAGACCCTCACCGAAGAAATTAAATAGCTCAAAGCCACCAATTCTGAAAGCATTCAAGTCATGGACTTCTACCAAGATGACTTGATCAGCCCAGTTGTTCCCATGCTTACATTGCCCCCTAGGCTACAACTTCCCCAATTTACAAAATAGAATGGGAAAGGTGATCTGTTTGCCCACCTATTCACTTTTAGGTCTGATTCCTTGTTGCTACAACCCTAGCCCCATACCATCATTCATGTTTTTTCCATGTCCTTGATAGGCAAGGCCTTAGATTGGTACCACGTGCTTCCCTGCACTTCTATCTCAACATTAGAAGAATTGCTAAGCTAGTTGATGACTCATTTTAAATATAACTTGAAGCCAAAAGTCACTTTAGATTAGCTCATGAATGTTAAACAAGAACCATCAGAATTTGTACAAAAAATACTACAACATTGGAGTGCTACCTTAAAACAAATACGTGAACTAATTACAGAGGCCCATTTTCTGGCTATTTTCAAATGAGCAATAAATGATTTTATCAAATCCAAACTATATTATTTGGTTTCATGTTCCCTTAGCCAAGCGTTTGCTCAAACTAAAAGCATTCAAGATGCAGTGGAGGCTAGTAGAGATCTAGCCTACGTAGCCTATAGAAACACATATACAAAGAAAGACAAGGAGAAAGGGAAGGCCACAAAAACCATGGTGCCTATTGTGGCTAATGAGACCAAGTCCAAAAATAGTAAAAAGACTACCACAACACCTAAAGCCTTCACTAACACAACACCCAGCTCCTGTAGGACTAGTCAGCCCTTGACATTAACACCCACAGAGCAAACTCTACCAAGGCCAAATTTTGAGCACAATGATCGCTCAAAATATAACCCATTACCAATTAAGCCTTTAGAGCTTCTGAGTTAACTACTAGGAGCTAGACATATCCAACATAAATGGATGTCAAATAAGGCCCTTAAGCATCACCAAAGGTGCTATGAAGTCCTTTGAGATTGTTCCTTGGCTATGCCTAATGAACCACCAATACCCAGGAACTTCAAGCTAGAGCATTTTTGTGATTATCATTAATTTTTTGGGAATGAAATAGATTATTTCATGGCATTGAAAGATGATATCCAGTGAATGATCGATCAAGGTAAGTTGGTCTTGGATGAGAGTAGTCCTGTCCGACTTGAAAACCAATCCATGAACATTTACAATGATCCTTTGAATGCTGACAATGCAGGTTACACTATCAATGCCATTAGCATTGATGATAATGTAGAACCACAACATGAACCATTCATGGTTCATGTACCCCCCACCCACACAATGCTAAAGCTTCAACAACAACTAGGTCACAAACCCCCTTTGTCATTAGGGCCTTTCCAAAGACATCTTCTACACCATTTGTACTTAAAACTACATCACATCCCACTACGACAATGCAGGCACTATTTGTTATTAGGGTGCCAAAGCATATGCATTTTCCTACTACCCAAAGTCGAGGGATGAACACTACGTCTCAGCCTCCTCATCTAAGAAAACCCGAAGAACATCTAGCAGATATATTGTTTAGAGAATGCATTACGTTGGACCCTCCTAAGCCCACCCCCTTGTCCACAATTCCCAGGACCTCTTCATCATCAGCCACTAGTGGAAACACACACATGAAACCATCATCCTTTGATTCAAAAAATCTTGTTATCCAATCCAAAGCCACTCCCCCTTAGGAGATTCATCTTCTAGGGCGCATAGAAGAAGAAAAAGTTAGCAAACAATCAGACATTGGGCAAGACTTCCTAAATGCACTTTCACATGTTAAATAGGCCTTGAAACAAAAGAACACAATGTTAAGCTTATACAACTTAATAATGACCTCTACAGCACATCATGAGACTTTGGTTCACATGTTAGCATCAATTTATGTTAGTGAAAACATGCCAGTTGAAGAGAAAGCTATTCACACCATTATGTTTCCCTTTGTGGCTAAGGAACCATGGCCAGCCCATTTAACATTTCATCACAAAGCCATTAAAGATGACCCTGAAAAAGGTCAAGTGACTACCGCCCATATCTATCACAATTCAGGTAGATCAGTATAAGATTCATAGAGTACATGTCAATGATGGAGTTGCCACCAATGTGATACCATTCCCCATAGTGGACAAGTTGGGCTTTGTGGATCAAATCAAGCCCACAACAACCTCATGTTTAAAATCATTCAATGGGACACATGTTGTGGTCAAGGGGACTTTTACCATCAACTTCATGGTAGGGGACTAGTTTCCCACTAGCGTAGTATTTATTGTGATAGAAGAGATGCCCGAGTTTAACCTAATCTTGGGAAGATCATGGTTAGCCCAACTAAGAGCTGTCTCCTCACCCATACATCAAGAGATCCACTTACCCTACGTGGTTGGAGAGCTTGTGATCTTTGGTGATGAAGTAGCTCCCTGAGCCATAAACAATATAGATGTGGAGTAAGGATCAGAGATAGAAATCTCTAAAAATGAATCACTCATTCATGCTGAAATTCCATGTTTGACAAATGAGTTGTCCAAAACCATCGACTTAAATGAAGAAACCATGTGGGCCAAATTGCCCTTCCAAATAGCAGATGATAGCGTAAAGGAATGCCACCACAAGGCTTCCTAACCATATGCCCTGCCTAATCCACATTAGAATAGGAAATAATTGCATGATTAAATTTTACCTCCACTGTACTTAAATAAATTTTATACTTTTGTTTTCCTGATTTCCATTTTGCATTAAGTTTTCTATTTGCATTGTCTTTTCCACTGGCATTAGTTAAATCAATTACTGCCCAGAACAACCTTAAACTACTACCATAGGCTACTAAGGCCTAAAACTAGCAATACCACTTTTGAAAACCACCTTACACATAGATAAAAATGACCTAAAACTAGTGATGATATGAAATGGCCTTACACTAGAGCATGGGGACCCATAAGGGGCTCTAGTACACCAACAAACACATTAACCAAAAGGAACAAACAAGTGTTTTAATTTTCATTAAATGTAAGTCCATACTCAAGATACATAACAACAAGCATTTCATGTTAAGGAAAAAATTTTCCAATGCGCTATGAGTCTCTGCCAGTATCTTTATCCCCTACCCCACTAGGTCCTACATCCACATTTGGGTCCTGCATAAGGCAAGAATAAAATAATGAGTCAAATTACGATCACATATCATAAAATAAATTACAATTTAGTAAAGCTTAGCTAACCTAAGATAGGCCTGTGTCCATCTCTCGAGGTATTCTATCCATGCTAGCTACTAAGGTTTGAAGTATTTCATCCTTGCTTAAGGTGGCCCAATCTTCTTCTCCTAGATCAACGCTTGCTGCAATTTTCCCCTTCTCCATAGCCATCCATGTGGGTGGTCCTAGAGAGAACGTGGTAGTAGTGGCCTCCCTGGAAGGCAAGGTCAACTCTCTCTTAAAACATTCACTCACCATCACATATTTCATAAATTTTTCATAGGCCTTGGTAGCAACAATTACATCAAGAAATAGCTCATGAGTATGTAATTCAATAGAAGCATCTCGATATTTCTGATTGTAGGCAGCACATTCCACCTTGTACTTGTGTTTATGATTTTTCTATGCTTTCCCCCATTCATACACCTTGGTGTTGTAATCTTTCCAGTCCTAGTTTGTCTAGGCTAGTAGATTCATTTGCAAGCATTGTTCGATCACTTCCCGGGTAGCCTCATTCTTGCCTCATATGGCGAACCAATATCTTGCATAATCAATTATGGTCGTACACCAATTTCCATCTGAACTATCATGAGCCATTAAGAACTCATTCCTTGACTATAGATCTTCTAGTTTAATTGATTAACTACCTTTATCCTTTTTGAGCTTTTGGACCCATTTTCAGAGGTCTTTGTTAATGCACCAGCACTCTCGCAAGGATCTTGCTAAGTATAGTGCACATTTACTTCCCTTCTCTTATATATCACGAGGCACCTTGGTTACCTCTGGAGGGAGCTTAGGCACAGTGTCAACTTCAACTATCTATTGTGGATCCCATTTGAGTTAAGAAGCTGGTAATCGTACATAAAGAAGCATTAATCACTAGATGATAGCCAAAATACAATAACATAGAAAGAAAACATTGTACTTCAAATGCACCTATCTAAGTGTCAATTTTCCTTAAGCAGTTGATCATGTCATCAACAATCTCCCCCATCAAGGAAAACTTATCTGGCATTTCCATCCATGACTCTAGGTGAAATGAGGAGGAAGATTCAGAAACCTTAGTAGCAGTGTCTACTATGCAACAAAGGATGTTAGCATTATAAAGAAGACAAAGAAGAAAGGGGGAAGTAACATAAATGACAATGTAAAGCTCCTACGAAGGAAATCCTCATGAGTGAGAGTGAGGGGATCGCCCATCAACATACAATCAAACAAAGCATCAAACTCATCAACCCCAAACTTTAGCCCTTCCACCTCAAGCTGACTTAACAATGTAATAGCGTATTTAATCGTCATGTGCCCCTCAGGTGCTAGGGCACATTTTGTGAAAGGTTCATCTGTAGAAGGATCCTCTTCTTCTATGGTAGGGGCATCCTCTCCTATAGTTGGGGCCTCTTCTTCTTCTATAGCAAGGGCCCTTGTGTCAGGGGCCAAAAGCATCTTCTTCATCATCTATTAAACACATCTAAAGTGAGCATGCTAGTCTAACCAAGAAAAATAGGGGGGATGGGAGAAGGGTAGATAAAGAGATAATTAAACCATACTCACCAACAAATGTAGGCTACACTTTATGAACCTTGATCCATAATCTTTTGCCTCTTTCTTCACTAGTACGCAGAGGCTCTTCTACGGGACAAGATTTCTTGTGTTGCAACTTTGATTTCACCATTTCAAAAATAGGGCATGCACCCCTTAATGCATTACCTATGTTAGTGGGAGGCGCGTGTCCAACATTGTCTTGTGCATAAGAGGGGCATCCCACTCAATCTTTCGTTGTTATCAAAAGAGACTCCCCAATAGCTTCTGGAGGGTCCTGGGATTGAGTGGTGCAGAATACTTGGTAGATCCATGGTTTGGATATCTGGGTGCAATCCTACAACATCTAGATGCCATTCTCTCAGACCACCAATAATTTAGCAAACCATCATAGGAAAGCTATAAAAAAGGCAAAATGCACATTGAAACATGCATCAAGCTTCTCATGAAGCTTAATCATTTTGACCTGCAAACCATTGGCAAGATGCTTAGCTTAAATATAGCAAGTCCATTCTTGCATGACATCCCTCATGATCCAAGCTTACTCTACCCCAAGAGTGTTTCCTTGGAAGAGTAACTTGGGGAAAGCATGAGCCCGAAAGACAAGGTAAACCTTATGGGCTACCTTTAGCTTGACCTTATTCATGTAAATCCCCTTTCAATCCTTGCTCATCCCTAGCAATTATTCTATGTCCCCTTGATAGTTTACATCTTTTCTGATCTTCTCCCCTATATGTAAGCCATCATAAGGAACATTGAAGAGATCTATGAAAAGGCTATCGGTGATCTCAAACACCACCGACACATTATGCACCAGCGTGGGAAAGAGGTTAGCCCTTTCTATAAAAGAATCAACAAGGGCGAGCATCTCTATAGCTAGAAAGCTTGAATTTATTGCTAATTAGAAGTCCATGAGCCCAACCTCCTGGATATTCTAAAAAAAGGTGGTTGGGGCCCCATTGCAAAACTAGTGTTGTGTCTTATCCACTTCACTGTATTTAAAGAAGAGGTTAGTTTCATCACATCTTGATGTGACTATCATAAAATTTGTAGACTTGGACGCCACTACAGTAATCAAAATATAAAAACAAAACCAATTAATCAATTTATCAAAGGTGTACAAAAATACATACAAAACATAACTCACCAAATGCAAACTACGTGGAAAATTGTGGGCTCTTCGCTAGAACCTCTTCCATGGTAGGTATGCGGTGGGATGTCCGTTCATCATCCAACCAACCAAGCTCTTCACACTTTATATATAACATAGCATACTTGGTTGGATAGGTTCTGAATTTGGCCCTAAGCTATTCTATGACACCAGCCCACATGTTCTCAGCATAAGAAAACTCCTGTAGGGCTATTTGGGCCAATGCTAATGTCCCCTATTTATTGTGAAGACCGTCCTTGTCAATTACGAACCTGGCAACACAATAGATCATGATTAGCATTTTAACTATGCAAGAAAAATAATATAATAGGTCTAACTATCTTCATAGGACTCAACCACTAGCACAATAGATGGTCCTAGGTGGATTCTAGAAGAAAGTGTCCATCTGATGTGTGACGAACAAGGTGTTCTGCTTAGGTAACATTTAAATTCAGGCATGGCCCAAATCTAAGAAAAATGTCTCAAACCTTTTGGATGTCGATTTGAGCTGCTTCACCTTCAACAAACCTATCAGCCATAAATTTTAAGATGCCTCGATTTACCCATGGCAATAATGCTTCAACAAGAACACCAGCTATCTCAGCTGACAAGTGTAACCATACTATCACACTGAAGTGACGAAGGAGGAATTCTAAGATCTCCCACGCACCTTCCCGAAACTAGATCACCTAGTCCCTTATTCACATGTGGGAAGGGGGAACATTAGCCATAGGGGAACTTAAGCAACATAGAACCCCTACCAGCTCAATCACGATCAAGATGGATTTTATCATAACCGTACATGGTACATAAAAATAAATATATGTTAGCTCACAACAAGATATGTTGATTACTGTATAGCATATTAGGCCCTTGTGCACAAATTTTTTCAATTATGAAATGAGATGCCCCTTGTTTTGTGAATTGTCCCATATAGCATACCAGCCATGTTACACATAGCGTAGTAGCATAGCGCATGACACAGCCTAGCAGGTACACCCCATGCAACATAGTGGTTATGTCACGTGCAACGGGTACACCCTGTGTAGCATCATAAGTGTAGTAGCATAACAAGTATAGTAGTGTAGCAACATAATAGGCATAACAGCATAGCAGGTATGACAATGTAGCAAGTACAGTAGCATATCAAGTATGGTAGCATAGCAGCATGATAGCATATAGTAACATGTACCAAAAACACAACACAACTAATCAATCATACTAAAAAAAGTGACACAGCCTAAGAAGCAACACACAATGTTTCCATAGCCCCAGCCCTATTCCACTGCATGGAATGTAAAAAAATAAAATATAAACCAAAATCCCCTTTACATATGCTATTCTACCTAGAAACCTTTCAAACTACAACCCTCAAAATCCTCTAAATGGTATAACACCCCACCCATCACAATGACAGCCATGGTAGTAGCGTAATAACTGTGGCCACATCAATTAGCACAAACATAGTGGCAACAACTATAGCGTAGCGGTCCTAACGATGACTGTGGACATAGTAGTAATTGCGACAGCATAGTGGCTATAGAGGTGGCTGAGTCCATGACAACAATAGTTACAGCATAGCAAACATAACAACTATGGCCACCAAGGTGCAGTGATCATGGCAATAGCCCCACTAGATAAACCAAACAATGTAAACAAATGCAACGTACCAACTTACCAGGTGGATGGCACTTCCTATCATTCCTCAATGTGTGCTGTGGGGAGACATCACAAGGTGCATTCCCCTTCATCCACATTGGCAAGACCTTAATGCCTATGTTCACTCCTGCACGCCATCGTCTTGTTGTTGAAATCAGGTGTATCAATCGCTACACTAAAACTACTATGCTACCTCTCTATCTGAACCATGCTATGCTCTGGGTGTTAGCTCTGATAGTGAAAATGACAGGATTACCATGGGTAATCCCCTATTTATAGCTTCCAGAGTTACAGTACCTGTCACTTTTTGGGGTTTCCCATGTCCTGCGCATAACACAGGACATCCCGCATCCCACACCTAATGTGGAACACCCCTATCCCCTACAGCGTAGCACATTAATATACCAAAAAAGTTGCACTTCATTTGTAACCTTTAATCACAGTAACAGTCCTTTACAACCTTAAACTAGCAATCTTGACTTACAATGTTGCTCAATCGTGGTCCACTACGACCTTAAACTAGCAATTTTGGAGTTTTTTCTTTTATATTATAATCACAAAATTAGTCCGCTATGATCTTAAACTGGCAATTTTTTGGCATATAATTTTGTACAGTTGTAGTCTGCTATGACCTTAAATTGGCAATTTTAGAATTCCCTCTATATTTTAGTCATAGCAACGGTCTGCTACGACCTTAGACTGGCAATTTTGACATATACTTTTGCATGGTCAAAGTCTACTAAAACCTTAAACTAGCAACTTTTTAACGTCACATAATTACCTTGCATATATTTCATTGCATGTTGCTATGTTAAGCAAGTATCACTTGACTTTGTTTATTTTTCTTATTATTACAGGACTGCTTAAGAAAATTGCTGTGCATGATGATCTTCATTCACCCTTATCCCTGACATGACCCCACGATAGGTTTATGAGATGTTTGAATGTAGAGTTTGTAGACTTCGAACCACTCCCTTATGACACCAACATAGAAACCTCAGATACATCGCTAGACTAGCCCAAGCATCTAGTTCAAGCCTTAGATTTAGAAGCTAGTGATGTAACTGAGGACCCCCTTATTGAATCCCCGTGACCACACCTAGAGGCAAGGAGAGAATATTAAAAGTTAGCTCCCTACTAGAGCCACAACTACAAAAAAACATATCTAAAGTTCTCAACGATAATGTCAAAGTATATGTGTGGTCGTATGAAGATATGTTAGGCTTAGATCCATGAGTCATACAACACAATATCATTCTAGATTCATGTGTCAAATTGGTTAAACAAAAAGCTCACAAAATTAAACCAAAGATTACCTTAAAGGTATGTGATGAAATCACCAAACTTTATTAGGTTGGGTTCATTCAGGCTATTGATTATGTAGATTGGGTTTCAAACATCGTAGTCATCCCCAAGAAAATTGGGAGTATATGAATCTGTATAGACTTCCGAGACATGAATAAGGCAATAATTAAGGATGATTTCCCCTTTCCTAGTATCGACCAACTTATTGACACTATAGCCGATCATGCCTTACTGTCATTTATGGATGGGTTCTTAGGCTATAATCAAATCTACATAAATCTAGAACATTAGCTAGAAACTACTTTCATGACCCCTTGGGGAACCTTTTATTACACAATGATGCCATTTGGGCTAAAAAATGATGGAGCAACATATCAATGGGCAATGACTTATGTTTTTAGCGGCTATCTTTTGGAGAGGTTAAATGATTACATGGATGATATAGCTATTAAATCTAAGAAAGCTCCTAATCATCCCAACGATCTAAACATGGTCCTTCAATGTTGTCACAGGCATGACCTTCACCTTAACCCCAAAAAATATGTTTTCAAAGTCAAAAATGGACACATGCTAGGCTTTGTGGTGTCAGAAATGGGGATATGATTGGATCCTAATAAAGTTAAGGCCATTGTTAACTTGGCACCACCTACAAACCATAAGGAGTTGCACAGGTTGTAAGGTAGGTTATAGTTCATAAGAAAATTTATCGTAAGGTTAATGGATAAATTGCATCCAATGCAACACTTGCTTAAAAAGGGATTCAACTTTGAATGGACAAACCAATGCTAGGAAGCTTTTGATAACTTAAAGAAAGAGCTTGTTCATCTTCCCACCATTTACCCTCCACAGAGAGATAAGCCTCTCTACATTTATCTGGCCACATCAAACACGTCTATTGTTGTGTTGATGTGCCAAAAGAGAGATGATGATTCCGAAATCCGTATTTACTACCTAAGTCATGTGTTGATAGTTCATGAAGCAAAGTACAATGAGGTGGAGAAAAATTGTCTTACTTTAGTATTCTTTCTTAAAAAGTGAAGGCATTACTTGTTTTGTAGCCAAGTAAACATCAATGCAAAAGTAACATACTTCAGGCTATTACAATCAATATATACGAAAGTAGCAGGATAGCCCAATGGAAAGCCATAACTACAGAATTTGACCTATGCTATATAGCAGAATCATCTATAAAGGGTCAAGAAATAGCTACACAACTCATAACTTCATCCACCAATGACCAAGAAATAATAGAACCCAAATTCCTAGATGAGCATGTTAGTAGCATAAACCCCGTACCACTAGATTTTGAAGCCATTTTACATTTTGACAGTGCCTCAACTACATGAGGTGGTTGTGCTTTTGCCATTCTCACATTCCACTCCAGGGAAATTTGACCATTCACATGTCACTTCACATTTCTTTGCACAAAAGATCTCCTTAGGGTCATTCTAGCAAACTCAAGAGTTGGGCATCCAAAACCTAGCAATTGAAGGAAAATCACAATTAATCATTAACCAGATTACAAAAGTTTATGCTTGCAAGGCACAACATTTGCAGCCTTACTACAATTTGGCCAGATGCTTACTAAAGTATTTTGCAATCTTAGACATCCAACATGTGCCTTGTGATGAAAATACTATAGCCGATGCGCTAGCCACATTAGCTTTAAGCGTGCCACCACACATGTTCGCTACCTTTCCTACTGCAATAGTGAAATGCACCGATCCCATCATTCACACAACACACATCACATCTGTAAGTACAATGCATGCTCAAGAGTGGTATGATGACATTAAAACATACTTCCAACATGGTGAACACCCACACAACCTGACACTTACCCAAAAGGATGTAGTATGAAAATGAGCACAACAATATGTCCTCGTAGGAGATAACGCTTTATGCAAATTCTCTTATGATGGGATATTGCTAGCTTGTGTTAGTGGGAAGGAAGCACAAAAAATTGTTGATGAAGTCCATGATGGACTATGTGGAGGGCACATAGCTCCTAGGGCTATGGCAACAAAGATTAGGTGTCTGGGATACTACTGGCCCCACATGGAACACGATTGTGCTGCTAAAGTAAGGACATGCAATGTATGTCAACGTCATGGGAACCTCATACATGTGTTACCCACCGGAATTACATACCACATAAATCACATGGCTCTTTCAATGTTGGGTACTAGACATTGCAAGGCCCATCTCACCCAAGTCCTCTATAGGGCACAATTTCATCATTACCACAACTAAGTACTTTACAAAATGGGTAGATGTTATTCCTCTTAGAAAGACCACCTCCCAACAGGTTTGCAAGTTCATTTTGGATAACATAGTGACATGATTTGGCTTTCCAATGACTACTGTTATAGACAATGGACCCCAATTCAGTGGGACAAAAACCAAAATCTTTTGCAAAAATCTTAGTATTAAACATTCTTTTTCATTACCATATTACCTTCAAGCAAATGGCCAAGAAGAATCCATTAATAAGGTTATTATCAACCTTTCAAAAAGGATTCTTAGCAATAGAAAATGATGATGGCATGAGCAACTCCTCTACATGCTTTGGGCTTATTGTACAACATGCAGGATGGGTACAAGTAAGACCCCATATAGTCTTGTATACAGATCTGAAACAATTTTACCTCTTGAATTGTAGGTCTCGTTGCTTCGAATGCTTCTTTCAAATGTCATGGACGAGGCTCAAAAAAACAAGTTAAGGATCATTAACCTTGACTCTATAGAGGAGGAGCGCACCCAAACACTTAACTGCATCAAGTGGTACCAAGATAAGAAACATTAGAAACATCACTGCAATTTGCACCAACAACCGATAAAAAATGGCGACTTAGCCCTCAAGGCCATTTGTGAACCCATGAGAAAATTCTCAGCCAACTAGGAAGGCCTCTTTGTAGTTATAAAAGCATATGAGAATGAGGCATTCAAGCTAGTTGATGTAGATGGCAAAGAATTCCAAAATCCTATCAATCATTAGTACCTAAAACCATACTACGTCTAACATGCAACATCATGTAAAATATAAAGTAAGGTAAGCACCATCATCCGCTATGACATAAAACTAGCATAGAATGTCCACTATGACATTAAACTAGCACAACATGTCTTTGGGCCATGACATAAAATTGGCACCCAAAGATTGTCCTTGGGCCATGACATAAAACTAGCACCCAGAACATGGTTTGCTATGACCTTAACCTGGCCATCCTCTATCTGCTACAACGTTAAAATAGTACAACAATCTACTAGGACTTTAAACTAGCACAACTTGGTCTACCAAAACCTTAAAATTGGAGCATAATCTACTAGGACTTTAAACTAGCACATTTGACAGTCTACTAGGACCTAAAACTGGGTTTGCAGTGTAACACCTCCCAGCTCACACATGTGACCTTGTGAAAAAGCAAGCGTGCATATCTTCAAGATTCCTAGGAAAGATGGGATGGGACATTGCAGTTCCAAAATGAAGTTCATGTCATCAAGAAAAAACACTCTGGAACACATGCTACCTCATTGTCCGTAGCATCTTGCTGATCTTCTAGAGATGCCATATGGCATCTTGCTAACCTTTCAAAGCTATTAACGCCATCGTCAATCATCTTGGTCATAGCTCTCACTGTCAGCACCTTTTGCTAGAGTCCTAGCACTATTGTGTCCCAGCCACAATGATGCCATCCTCCAGCCCTCACCATCATCAAAGTCTAAAAAAGCATTCAGCTAGTAGGCTTCTCACCTTGCAGCTAGACTTCCTGGCTATTTCCTTTGGCAGGGATTCCTGAACACCGACATCACCATTGCTCCTAGCCTCATCAGTGCTTATTTCCAACACATTCATTGGAGTTTTTGGACCTACCACCCTCGAAGCTGGTACTGGCCTTTCTACTTTGGACATTACACACATCAGACATAGCACTTTCCACCTCAACAATGTCCCAAGTAGACAGGACTTCGCTCTCACCTTACATGCTGGTTATTTTTCAAGTTTTCTCTTTGTTGTGTTTGCAAAGATAAAAGCCAAGATGGCATTGTTCAAGAATGTGTTTCACCATTGGGACAAGACACTCCATCATTCCAAAGTACCCACTCTAATCAGACTAGGTACTTGAGAGTGCATACCCTACTATCCCTTCAGCCAACCTAACCTCCCTTCCTTATACTTAAAATTTTTGACATCTTCCTCCCAAGCTTTTCCAATGCACGTGAAACCCTTTCCCGTGCTCAACCGTCAAGCCCATGATGGATGTAATGTTGCTCATCCTATGGGAAGCCTCTTTAGACTAGTCAAAGCCCCACATGGATGTAACACAAATCATCATTGGGAGGAAACACCTGTCCTACAACGATGACATAGTTGCCTTTGAATGAACATGGGTGTGTGATCATTTTTCAAAAAAAAAAGACAAGAAATAGAAAAGAGAATGAAAAATGGCTATATAGCCAAGTTCCCAAGACAAATGACATAGTTTCTTTGCAATCATCTTAGCTTTAGATTGACCACCTCTAATCACTCCAATGAGAGGTCAAAATCCAAAGGGAGAAACCACTCATGTGCACCAAACTCATCATAAGCATTCCAATGAGGGATGACACTATGGAAACGGCTCTCATGATAATGCATCCTGCACCTTTTATTTTCCCTAGCCTGATTTCCTCAAACCCATCCCCTTTCTCTATCAAACTTAGCTCTCCTAACATGCCCAAGCATAGCAAAGCATTATTTAGGTGGGAATTGACAAACGATGTGGGTTTCACGTTCAGCATGGTGTTTCATTTTCTTTGTTGACATCTCTTGGGTAGATCCTCTAAACATAAAAAAAGAGAGGCCATTGAAACACCCTCAATATTGGGACTCTCATGATTTGGCATAGTCCCAAGATTTGGTTAAGGATCTCTGCAAGCGCGATGTTAGTTTGGACTACATAGACAACATGGCAACTTGGAAGTCCTAACACCTACAAGGTTTTATCTAGGTGTGTAAGCTACACTCTTCCCCATAGTTAGCATAATGCCAAGTTACAAGGCCAATTTACACAAATGAAGCATTGAATGTGGATTGTGTAGTTCAACAAATTTTCTATCTCCCGGGCTGTCAAGCTTGCTACACTGTCTAGCTTGTCCAACTTGACACATGTCTCGGTTGTTGGTCCATCCAAGTGCCATGCTAGGAGTTTTTAAAAGTGTTCAGGATGGACAAAATAGTTCAGAAAGTTTTCTAACTATGGGACCTAATATGCTACGCTACGCTACACAGCGTAGTAGACCACGTGGTGACTAAAATTTTTGAAATGTTAGATTAGCCGTAGAAGATGTAGTTGGCAGATATTTGCTTTTCAAAGATGCCTTCCCTGCTTCACCCTTGAAGTATGTTCATTATGACATAGAAAAATAGAGCAAAATTCATCAAAAATCACCTTGTTTTGAGTGCTACACTGTGCTATGCTACACAACATAGCACAACATAGCAAGGCCCTAGCATGAAAATCTTTTCTCAAATTGTCTTACGAGTAAAACACAATCACCCATGCTTTGACAATGAAAATTGCTTGCTCTGTTGCCACCTCAGAATATGACCAAGATCCCATGATAGAACACTTGCAAAGTAAGTCAAAATCTAGGAAAAACTGGATGCTACGATGTGCTACACTACATAGCATAGCACAATGTAGCACAACGTAGTAGGGTCATAATGCAAGAAGATACTCCATCAAGTTTTTCTAGCAAAAGAATTGCACTTGGCCATGCTTTTTCCTCCAAGACTACCTATCCCACTTTGCCCTCAAGTCCCAATCAAAGTCTCCTAACAAAACATTATAGCTTGTGATTCAAATTCATCCTAGACTGAGTGCTATGTCATGATACATTGCATAGCATGGCACAGCGTAGTAAGAACCTAAAACATAAAAGGTGCCCCAGGGATGAAACCAAGAAGTCTCAAGCCCCTTTAACATGAAAAGTGTAATGGTTGGTTGTTGAAATAGCTTGCCTTGCTAGGACTCAAAGGGGTATTTTTGATTTTTGAGCAGGATTCATCTGAAATGTGGCTGCTACGCTATGTAGTGTAGCCCAGCATAGTGAGCAGGTATTTACGCTACTCCGCTACCTTGAGTAACGTAAGTAGCATAACACTTGAAAAGAAGCTATAGGATGTCTCTGGAAGCTCCAAGACTCATCGTCAATGGGCATTTTTGCCCTAGCATCTTCTTGAAAATTACAATTAGTATTTTGCCTTACTTATTGCATCCCTTATCAAGTCCTGAAATTGTCTCTACACTTGATCCTACTCATAAGAGAGGAGAAGATGTAGTCCCAAAGAGTAACCTTCATTTTGCATTTTTCATAAGCATTTTTTGTATGGAAATCCTATGGGTACATGCAATCTAAATGATGTGGTCATAGCTCAATATGTTTCACTTCCA
This sequence comes from Gnetum montanum, assembly GCA_015680685.1. Classification (NCBI taxonomy): domain Eukaryota; kingdom Viridiplantae; phylum Streptophyta; class Gnetopsida; order Gnetales; family Gnetaceae; genus Gnetum; species Gnetum montanum. Next base: position 34,083 of record MNCI01027525.1, read on the forward strand.
GCCTTATTCCATTTAGCATAGCACATCCACGTTTCTGCCCTATGGAACCCAAGACACATGATATCCAAGCCACATCTCTCTCCCACTCTTGGCTCTATAAATACCCCAACAAACATTCTAGGGTTGGCTTTTGGTAGTTGGCTTCTGGTAATAACCTTTGACGAAGAGATTGGTGAATAGAAGGTCGACAAACAACAAATCCCAATAGTAGCACTTCCCAGATCTCTCTTCAACCTAGCATAGTAGCTCTTAGCCCAGTAGGCATTGGCTCATTGTTTCCTGTTAGCATCCCATTGACAACAGTCCAAGAGCTATGACCATATCGTTCCATTGCCAGTTATGCCCATCTAGTACTGCATACCAGTTGTACACATTATCATCCAAATAAAGATCAGATCTCCTAATTTTGGGGTGGTGCATTCCCTCACCTAAACTCTCATTCCATTTTTGCTATATAACATATATGTTGCATCTTTGTGTACTTGTTCATGCATATTGTCTTAGTTACATACTTTGATGTGTTTCTACTATTGTGAACTGCAAGTTTTTTTTCAATTTAACCTCATCATGTTACATTTTAAAATTACTATTTGCATACCGTTATTGTACACCACGTAAGTCCCTGCTTGATCGACTAGACCATTCAGGGCACCCCATTTCCATTTTCTCTAGCATGGCCATTGCACAGATCTGGGGTTAGGTTGTACACCTGATAACCTCTCAGTGTTCTAGCCACCGACATTTTCAAACGTCACACCAAACTAACTTAAGTGAGCACATGTCACAAGCACATCATATCGAAAGAAAACATAAGATGATCACATATATCCATGTCTAACAATCATACTCACTTTGTGAAGATAATAGCACAGCATGACATAATAAAATTCCTAGTCCCAAACATACTCTTTGAGCTACATATAATTTCATAAAAATGACCACTAATACAACTTTTGAAAAAATAAATGCTAAAAGATGAACAAAATTTCATAATTGGAAAGTTTGTAAAAAGAAAATTTAAATGATATCAATTTCAAAATTTCACCTCAATCAATTTCCTAGAGATAATGTTATGTTCATTTAAAATTTAATTAATAAAATAATAAATAATAATATTTAATTATAACTAAGGATAATCAAAACTCCTAGAAACATCTACACAAAAACATATCCATAATACATAATATCAAAGTCATGATAGTCCCCCATGTACTACTCTTCATTGTTGGAGAGAGATTATATATATTAATCCAACACAAATATACAAAGGAATAATAAAGATAGTCCACCAATTATGTTTGTTGAAACAAAAAGTGTCAAAAAAATATAAAAATCTCAAAAATTAGGCAAGACTTTGTTTTGCTTCAGCAAATACCATACCCATGTATACACAACTACAACAATTCTAAATCCAAGTTCAAAGCAAAGAAAAATCCATTCATAAAGATAAATATTCAAAATAAGTGTTAAAATAAAGGAATAGAAGAAATGGGGAAAATAGATGCATGATTGATTCTAGTTTCTATTTATGTAAAAATAGAAAATCCCAAATTAATAAAAAACTTGAACTCACTATATACTTAGTGCAAAAGGCAAGGCTGGAAAACATAAGATGGTGGCTGGAAAATATAATGGATTTTCAACCATGTACAACTAATATATACTTTATATAAAGTCAATTTAATTTCAATTTTTCTTCCATGTAATGTGCATTTGCAAAATCCAATTTCATTTTTTTTGGTTTTTTAAATAAAAACATTTTCATAAGTTCATTTTTTTTTTGTTTTTTGCTCAACAAATACCTTGTACATCAAACATGCATAACAAATATATTGGGACTCCAAATTAAAATCTGTTTGAACCTATGAGATCCATATCAAATACACTACACATACACATGATAAAATCACATCCAGGTAGTACACAACATAGCATTATAGTTCAAATAGATAAATACAAAAATCACACATAAAGGATAAATACATATTGAATATTTGTTCTTGTATCCCAATTCGACATCCTTATTTGCCACATCACCTATGTAACACATTGTAAAGGACTAGTGTATATAATTATATTAGTTAAGTATGTAAAGACATCATAATCATAACATAAATGCCAAAACAGTATAACATATAAAGTACAATTATAACAAACTAAGTTGACCCTAATAACCGACTGAGACCCTACAAACAAATGTAAGTCATAATCATAATGAAATACTTAATACCTACAGAAAGGATGTAATAGTGCTTGTTTATGGTCTCCTTCCTTAATGGCTTTCATCTATCTATGCTCTCATTATGAGCAACATGTGGACCATGCTAAAGGCAATCATCTATTCATCCATCTATGAGTTTCTTGTCTAAGGCTTTTAGCTATGGAAAGGATTCCTTGCCATTCCTTGGTAGCTACTTGAAAGGGTGGCCTATCATGATTATGATCATGTTACTACACTGCAATTGCAAGTTGCCATACACTTGCATTCACGTTCTTATTTTAGTGTGATTATCATTATCATTCTATCTATATGAGAAACAATGGCAAACATTGTTTTTGATAAGGTAAGGTAAAATATGGGGTACAACTTGGATTATGTCAACAATTTAAACTAACAAGCAATATTAAATTATGTTCCAAGTTGAATCAAATTCGAGTCAAATTTATGTTCTATGATAGCAAAAGGTTGGCTATGTTTTAGAAGTTCTTCATCATAAAAACTAGTTTTGGCCTCTCACATCCTCAAAAAGAAAAGTTTTGCTTGTAGTAGTATCATACTATACTTACACTCTATGAGAGTTTTGTATTAGTTATAAGATCCCAGATGAAAATATAGTTTTATTTATAATGACCCTTTAAAACTTTTGCAATTTATTTATAAAAATAATTGCCACTTCCACATGCAGATAGCTAATTTTATAAATTAATTAGAAAAAATAATAAATTTAAACTCAAATATAAATAAAATTTAAATTAAACTGTTACAGAGTGTGTACATCTTGTGGATTTATTAGATAATTGAAATATACATGCTACCAACTTTGAAAATATCATTACAAAAATTACCAAGTTCTCTTAGTACAATTTGGAACAAATTAATCAAGTTGATAATTCTAACCAAATTGTAGGACATTGTTTGAAAATCTAGGGTTCATCTTTAATGCAATGTTGATTACACACATTATAATTGTTCTTTACATGGAAATTTAAAATATCTATACAATGGAAAATCTTAGAGATTATAAGTGCAACTTTATAAATCGATTAATAACTCCAACTTTTAATTGCACTATCTCTATTTAATGAAGCATAATATCATATTGTGTCTATCTCTTCATTTTAAAATTTTTAAAGAGAACAAACTTCCAAATTTCTTATACTGATTTCTAATATTTATTCTCAGTATTAAAACCCTATATATTATATCTATAAGCGTGACCGATAAGAAAACAACATAATACAATTACTTTCAAACAATCAAGATATAGAATAACTTCATTCTTGCATATGCTTTTCAAAGAAAATAAAGCTTTTATTAGCCATCTAGTACATAATCTTAATATTCAATTCAGTCTTGTATACTTCCATAAATTATAGCAAAAGAGAAAACATGCATGCATTAGAGGTTAGTATCCCTTCAGCTAAAACACACACTGCTAACAACACTATGTCTATTATTAAATTCTTTGAATTAACAATTCGAATAGTTGGTGATTTGGGATTGCAAATCTATCAACAAGATATCGTAAACTGCAAGATATCGTAAACTGCAGAAGCTTTGCAAGTCGTGGCAATGGCTGTAGGCTTATCATCAGAGGTTTCCCTTTAAGACTTAATAGTCAAACTTGTAAAGCTAGGAAGCGTTGAATTCTTGGAAAGCTCTGGGCTGTTCATGCATCTCCAAGGAGCAACTGCCCAAGTTGGATGCCTTTGCCTCTGAAGAGTCAACAAGGTACAAGGATACTTCTTGGGCAGGGAATCTCTTATTAAAATCAGAGAGTTAAAAAGGCTTTCCTATTCCAAATCCAGCAAGTTGTCAAAATGACAGTTTTGACTTTTAACCCTTGCAAAATATACAACCAACGGCATTAGTCAACTCCTCTCACATGGCTGGACGATTAAATACTCAATGCAAATGTTGACCGAGGCCACCACGCCAGCCAAAGAGAGGAATTATAGGGTCGTGTCAGAAAAAGATCCCAATCCAGGCTATCCAAGCATCTTCCAAGGTTGGATTGATTTTTGAATTGTTTCTGGAAAAAGAAAGTACCGAATGGTTTTTTCTCAGTCAAAAATCAAAATGCAAGACTTCCTGGTCGCTTCTCCTATAAATGTTAAGCCTTCCGCACATGGGGTACGGAAGATGGCTGCAAGGCTGCACTCATGTCTGCAATTTCTGGAAAATGCAGGTGGAAATTCACCACAGCGCACATGAACGATATGAACGATAAAGGTAGGTGGTTCTTGTTTAATTTATATCGTGTTACGAATGAATGGAAGAAACTGCAGCATCTTTTAGTTTGGTAAGAAGGCACTTTAATAATGGAGTCTAAGGGTCTAACTCCAAATGCGCAAATTTTTAGAAATCACGATGAACATTGAGAGGAATACACGGAAGTTTTTCATTTGACTTTTTCACTATCGTTGGTTCGGTATGGAACATACAAAGGCAAACTGCATTGTCCAAGTTTACCCTTATATATGAAAAATAAATGAGGAATAATATTAACATATGCTATAACAGTAAAATGTATATATTCTTTTAAGTGAGTGGCAATTTATAAACCACATCTCAATCTATGCTGTCCGTCTTTCTCTTACTGTTATTCCCAATCCTGTATCAATATAAATTCTATATTCAAAATTGCAACAATATAATGCATGAAATAAACAATATAAATAGACATGGGAAAATAAGAAAACCTTTGCTAAGAAATTGGACTATTAGTATCATAGCTTAAGAGTTTCTAAGTGAATTATAATGATTCTTATCGATAAGAAAGAGAGAAGAATGTTCAACAAAGAATATAATGCACCATTCAAGCTTTTTTATATGCGTTGAATATCTTAGTGATGGAAATTTTTATCGTGTTTCATAATCACTACCATCTAGTTTGCTATGAAGAATTTCCTTAGTTGAGAGGGGACAATCCTTAAAGAATTATAAATATACATTCATTAGATACATCTTATTTACACGTTTCAACATTTGAAATCTTTTTCTTCATAGATCTATATTTCTCTCTAAATAGATCTTTGTTATAAATAAACCCTTTACCAACAATAGAAATTTGTATTATTAGATGAAGACAAAGACAATACATACAAATCCTGCTCTTGAATAAGATTTACTACTCTTAGGTCTAAATTTTTTTTAGCTTTATAAAGAAACATTTGTTGAGAATCATTATTGACAAGCAATACATCATTTTGTAAAGTAACATAATAATTTTGAATTTTGTATCATAATAGATGTTTTCCTATAAACATCTTCATTAAAAGCCAATCTACAACACTTTCAAATTTAAATTTGATTGCAACAAATATTTTACTAAGAACTTCCAAATATAAATGGTGACCTGTAATACTTTCAAATTTAAAATTGATAATAACAAATGTTTTCCTATGAATTCTCTTGAATAAAGGTTTACATGCAACATTTTCAAATTCAAAGATAGGTCATTATAAAATTTTCCCATGATTAGAGTAATATGCTAAGAAATATAATACAAATATCTTCTTCATTTTTGTTCACTCATATTAACTTCCTTGGATTGAAAAGGTCTTTAAAAGTATTAAGTTTACAAGTTTAAAAAAATTTTATGTGCTTCATTATTGTATTTCTTCTAGACATTTATAATTTGTACATGATAATCATTTGGTATTCCCTATGCCTAATCATATGAATTACTAACATGTATGCATGATCTGGTCAAATTCTGTGAACTACATGTACCTAAGTGGCCTATATCCTTAGATGGTAAAAGATGTGATTACTAGTCATTGTCTTACCAATCCTCACTTGTGCTAACTTGTTTGTTTGGTTAAGTGTGATTGAGGTGTAAGATATTTATTTTTATAATTTTTATTGTTGTCTTTGTTTGACCACTAATTAGAGAAAATAAGGTTTCATTATTTAATTCTATTAACTAATTAAATAAACCATCCTAAACATGGAGCATTTATTCCCACTTTCCTTATGTATCTTGAATGTATACTAATACTACCAAATTACCAAGTATCTATTGCTAGGTGTACTAGTATTCACTGCTAGGATTACCAAGCATTAATATAGTATGCTCAAAATGGTTGTACTCATGTTAATTATGAATTATAATATTAAATGTTTAATGATGAGAAAGTAAATTGCATTAAAATTAAAATACAAGAAAATAAACTTAAACTAATCCAAGTGCTATAATGAATAAAAGAAATATTGATTTCATTGTTGTTCATGTAACTATGTCAAGATATATATTACACTGAGATAAACTTTTGTCCAATCAATTCAATCCATGCTATGAGTACTCAAAGGGAAGAGTTTGCTAAGTTTTATAGAAAGAAACTACATGAGTTTGGCTAAGGTATTGATCAAATTCTGTCATAAATATGGCAAGTGTATCTAGTTATATAAGCAATGGGTGGATCAACATCAATGCACATGCACCAACACATCATGGGATGCATTGACATAGTCACCTTATTAATGCTTCATCATACCCCCACAATTGACTAAAAGCTTCTCCTTGAGTGAACAAAAATAGAATCAAGTTTCTTAAGAAATTTGGGGAAGTATGGAACTAATTAACTAACTAAATGACTCTTAAGTGGCATATTATAGCGATTACAAAATTGGTGTAAATTGCAATGAAATTCGACATTTTAACAAAATAGGCAAGTGCCTATTTAATGGATGAAAATAGGATGAAGTCTTCATACAGTGCTTAGAGTTGAAGGCACTTGTGGCACAGAAGGTCATTGATCATGTCCTAGTGCTATTTGAGGCCTAGATTGTCTTGCTACTATTGCCAAAAAATGAAAGGTATCTAGGAGTTCCTTCATCTTTTCTTTATTGCTACATGGATCATGAATAGTCTAGGCTACCTTTCCTTGATGTGCTAGTGTTGGAATATTCCATAAGAATGGTAATGTTTGTAACATCTCCTTCATATTGAAGAACTAGGCTACAAATTATTTACCTTTAATGTCAAATGTTTAGACAAGGTTTTGTAGCTAATATTAGTCACTTATTCTTCTAGCTAGGTTCTTAGCAACAAATTATTAATCACTAAATTTTCTTTTGAAAACTTCAAGCTCCATGTTGGCCACTTCCAACTTCTATTTGGTCTCTTTGTGGAGCTTGGAATCTACGTCATAGAGGAGATAAGAGCTAGCCACCTACTTTTCCAAATCTATCCTAGGCCTTCCCATGGTCAACATTGCCAAGTTTACATATTAGAGATTAGCAAGCTGCATATATTCAATCATATCTTCAATATACAACTCCTTTTAATAGATCTCTACTTAGTTATGTGCATTAAGTCCATCAAAGATGGGCTACCATGCATCACCTTTTTATAGGAGCACTTAGAGCTTCACCAACGTGATCTATCACCACCTCTACTACTATTTCTTGGCCCTTGTGTGACATGACTAGGATCATTTATACTTCACCCTCTTCCAACATTATAGAGAAGATTGCAACATTCACAAAATTTTGGAAAATGCTTGCCCTAGAATGGACATATTAACTTCTCTTGCTCTAGGATTGAAGTGGACATGTTCTTGGTCCTTTTGTGCTAAGAATAGTAGTGTTATCTCATTATCTAGCCAACTAATAGTTCTTGTGATCTCATTAGGTGGCTTATGAATGAATGGTAGCTTAAAGATTCTCCATTGCCTCTATAGGCTTGTTGTTATTTTAGTAGCTTCTCTTTGAGCTTTCATACTTATTTTGTAGGTGCCAACATTTCAAGTGTTATCTCCTATGCTACAAGTAGTGGTGGTGGTGGTTGCTTCTATTCTTGAAGCTTTGCAAGAGCTTTATCTTTCATCATTTCCTATCAAGATGTAGTAGGATCTTTCTGGATCACATCATTCAAGTAGAGGGCTATACCTCCTCTTTTGTAGATTTTTTTGATTATACATGAAAAGGAGAGTGTTTTCCTACTCTTCTTATTTTCCTTGAAATGTTTTTCAATCTTCAGAAAGCTGAGTTATGGAAATTTGATTGGGAATTTTCTACTTAGAGTTACACATGCATGGATGGAGATGACTATGACCTTGCTTAGCCGAACCATTGGATTGAGGTGATACTTGAAATTTTAAAATATTCTTGCTTCATCTTGGTGATAGCACCATACTCTTTATGGTCTACTCCATAGCATCAATGGACCCATTCTTTCTTAGCCTCTTAGATTTCTTGAGTAGATATCTTTGCCAGCCTTATCCTAGTGTTGGACAATCCAAGGGCTTATGTGATGGCCTCAACCAAGTAGGAGATGATGATATCCTTTATCTTTACAATGGAATCTCCTTGTTAGTTGTTCCATAAGAGGTATTTTTTTTCCCATGTACCATTCCCCACTGTTGATGAGTAGTGGAAATTCTTAAAGTTTTGTTTGAACCTATTTTTGTGTAAGCTTCAATAATGGTCTAAAATGTAGCCCCTACAAGATGGAGTTATGAATCTCTTTAGTCCATATCTTCTCTAGGTAGGATTTTGTAGGTGTGACATTGAGATTAGGTCTTATCCTTAGGAATTCATCCTATATAGATTACCCTATTCCTATTGTAGGAATCTATCATAAAAATTCCAAGTTAGGATCCTACCATATGGGTCTGGTAGTAGGAGTAGCATTGGATGCTTATTCCTAGGGTTGTTTTTGCTATTTTTTGCCCCTTCCTTCTTATGGTTACTTTTTCTTGGGCTGTGATGGTCCTCCTACCTGCAGTCCTCTCTTGGATGCCATTAGCAATCATAAACATAACCTAGGATTAGTTATTCAACATAACCTTGTTTCTTATGGATACCTTTCTTTGTTTGATTGAGCTATGTTTAATTGTTAGATGTTGGGATTTCATCATCAAGTTGTTATTTAATGATCATAAGCTTATGATATTAGTATATTATTATTTAGTTCACATTCTAATGAAGGTTTGTTATTAATATTAACTCTCTAACTAAGGTTTGTTGTTGATATTAACTCTTTAGAATCATTAATTTTATATTTTATTCATTAGGAGTTAGAAAAATTTGTAGATTGTTTTATGAAAACCTTGTGTTTGATGCCTCCACAAAGTAAAGCGTACCTGTAATAACAAAAGGATCAAAGAATGAGTGAAATCAAGTAAGCACTTTCGAAGTTATGGCTCCTAGAAGGCTCTTGAACTCTAAAAAAATGGCAAAAATCTTCTCTTGTGTTTGGAAGAAATGGTAAATGAGCTAAGTATCACACATATATATAGGTGTTGTTGACCATATTGACGAGTCTTTGTTGATTAAGCTAGCCATGTCAACATGGTTTTATTGACAAAACTATTTGCATTAAATTTTACTTAAGGATATCAGGGGATTTTGAATGAGTTTGGGATCAATATAAGAGATAAAAGGAAGCTAGAAAGCTGAAGAATCATTGTAATAAAATAATCAAGAATATGATTCAAGAAATTTAAGTAATTTTGAGCATGTGGGATGAGTTATTAGAGAATTTTTCCAATTCAAAAATAGAGCAAAAATAAGATGTTTTAAGCTATTGAGATGGTTGACGTTTCAATCGGGCCTATGGGTAGGAAATTAAACTTAAGGTAAATAAAAAGCAATGCAAGTGGGTCCTTCCAAAATTAGGCTTCTGCCTGTTGGACCTAGAAAATTTGGTTATTAGAGTGAAAACCATATCCTAAAGGCATCCAAAAAATAGGATTCTAGGCACCCTTCATGATATATCTAGTCACCTAGGGACTTACAAAAGTGTCAATGGAAATGTAAATGGAACCATAAAAGAAAATGAAAATGTAAGTGAAAATGAAATTGTAAACAGAAATGGAATTGCAGATCTAGAATGGAAATAAACACAGAAATGAAAACTTAAAAATGCATAGCAATGAGCTATAACTTTATTGAAATGGGGAATAATGTAAAAGGTTTAGGAAGTATAGATTTCTATGCTAGGTGCACAAGAAGTTGCTTGGAAGGAGCTTGAAGCTCATTGGGGCTAGTAGGTTGTGTTATGCTTCAAACTCCATGATCTAGATTCTTTGCAACCCCCATTTCTAGTAACTCCCTGCTAGTTTCCACTGGAATCAATAACTATGATCATAAATGGTATTCCACCCTTGAAGAAGTG
>MNCI01027525.1:44600-55934 GCA_015680685.1 Gnetum montanum
TGTTTACTATAAATAGCAAATGAACTTTTCTGAGTATGCTAATACCATCCCAACTATGTTGATCTTGGTGGACCATGTTGAAGTTGTTGGAAATAATTAAAAACTATTGGAAACTATGAAAATGTTGTCTACACTAGCCATGCTATAACTACTAAAGACTTGGGGTGACTATGTTGGCCACTATTTGGAAAATGGAAAATCCAAAAAATTCCAATGCTACACCTACACTAGGTTTTGTGATGACTATGTTGGGTTGGAAATGAAAATGAAAACCCAACACCATCTACATTGGTGGTAGATGTTCTAGTGTAGTTGATGCAATACACCTATAAAAACCCATGAAGTGTGAAATTTGGAAATTCCCATGGCATTTTCAGCCTTCCCAAGCCTAAATATAGACATGAGGTAACTTTTACCACTTGGGAAATGAGGCAATAGCAACTTCTAAGGCATTTTTCAGCCCCAAAAGGAAAAATATGTAAGATTGCAGCTCATGGACTACAAATATTACATTTAAAATAAAATCTTACCTTAAGTTGGAAAATGAAGGTTACAATTTGGTAATATGAATTTTCGGTGGTGTTTCATTGGTGCCTCTTTGTTGATGTTTGGGGGATTGACCCAAGAGACATTGACAAAGAATACAAGACATCATTGCAAGTTCATCACCAACATTCCTTCTCCACTCTTGACTCAGTACTATCAAGCCATGTCAAAGAGTGCTTCTAACGATGATGGGATAAGATTATAGAACATAGTATCATTGGCTATAGGAAAATGGTCATGAGGGGTAACAGTGAGTACCATATGTGAAGATCATGGCTATAGTATGGCGTTAATGTATTGATCAAGTACTAAGCTATCACACATCATATTTTGATGTGTTAGTCACTCAAAAATGGGTTTGAGGAACCAACTCCTCACTCGTAGGTTTCTTTGGCCATTAGGTTCCTCCCTTTGCATGTTTGAAGCCATTGGTTTATCTTTTTGGGATTCATTGGTCTTTTGGCTACTTGGTAATTTACTTTCCTTCTTTTCTGGAGGGGGAGTGGGGGTAGTTGAAACCTTTATTTGGTTTCATTACCAAGGCTAGTTTTGATTTGGTTTTCCCATTGAATGAGGTGTGTTACACTCAATGGAAAAAATGGTTTTCCCATTAAATGAGATGTGTTACATTTCAACAAACTTGTAGATGAACCATAATGAAGGGATTTCATATGGTTGTAATGCATGATTGTCAAACATAGGTCAACATTTTTATTTAGAATGAGGAAGATTATAAATAGGATACAAGGTTGGGCTCAAGGAGTGGTAATGGTAATAATGTTGAATAATCACTCTTGGTAAGGTAGGACAAACTCATTGAATCTTGTGCATTGAGGTCATATGATGACTTTCTACCATAATGAGTTACACCTCCATGATCACTTTGGGATTCAACCTAGAAGCACAACTCCCCAGGAACAAGAAAACCAAACCAAAAGGTCATGCTATTATAATACAATGTGTAAAACCATACAAGATAATCAACAAACTAGACTATCCAAGAAAACCAATGTTACAAAATTTTCATAGTTCATTTGTTGTGCAAAAAGAGGCAATGTAGGATGGCTTGTCAATGTCAACTATTGGTTCTCATGGGCTACATGTAGTATGGATTTAGATAGGAATGATTGACTAGATTAGCCATCACATTCCCATCTATGTCTACTATCCTGAAGGGTTCATTTTTGTAGGCCTTAGTGATTAAGAAATTCCCTTCCCAGTTGGTTGAGAATTTGTTTACATGCTCATAGATGACCTTCATGACCAAGTATTTTTCCTTAATATTACACTTGTTTAGGTTATGGTGGTGTTGTCATTTCTGCCTCTCCTAGTACCACTCAATGTGAGCAAGAATTCATACTTATTGTTCCTCCATCAAGTCTAGGTCCATGGTATACAACTTTTGGTTTTGTTCATCATTAATGAAGTTCAACAAGGCTACTCAAATTGATGTCACCTAAAATTCAAGAGGAAAAACAACTTTAGAACCATAAACTAGGCTATATGGGATTCAATCAGTTGTAGTTTGGAATGTAGTTATATAGGTCCAAAGCCCATAGACAACTTGCTTATACCACTTGTGTTTGCTACTATTGAGCATCTTATTAAGCAAGTTTATAATGATCTTATTTCTTGCTTCAACTTTTCCATTGACTTGAGGGTAGTATAGTGTTGAGTAGTAATGCTTAATGCCTAGGTCATGAAAAAAGTTTCTTATTTCTTGGCTACTAAACTATGGTCCATTATCTATGACTATGTCCATAGGTATACTAAAACAAGCTGCTATGTTATCCAATATGAACTTACAAACTTGTTGAGATGTTGTCTTCCTCAAGGGAATAACTTCAAGTCACTTTGTATAGTATTTGATTGCAGTGATGATAAAGATATGCCTTGTAGAAGGCACAAGAATTATATGTCCAATGATATCGAACTCCCATCATTGAAATGACCAAGTTATCTAAGTGGTGTGTAACTTAGTTGGTGCTACGTGTATAAGGTTCCTATGCCATTGGCAAGTGTCACATGTTTTAACCTTTTGTAGGCAATCACTTTTCATATAAGGCCAATAATAGCCTAACCATTTAATCTTAGTAGCCATGGCTCTAGTTCCTATATGTCCCCCACATACATTCTCATGAACCTGCTTTAGAATTATGCAAGCTTTGGTGTTACCCAAGAACACTAACAATATGCCATCGTAGGATCATCAACATAATGTGTTATTGCCTACTATGACATATTGTTTTGATCATTTACATACAATACCCTTTTGAGTAGCAGTCAGTCCTTGTGAAGGTTCACCTTGCATAAGGTAAAACTTGATATCACCATACCACTCCTTTATAGGAGCAGTATACACTACGACTACAAAGTTATTCTTAGTGCTCTAAATGATGGGAATAGCACAATCCATAATCAAGATGGGTAATTTGATAAACACATCTGGCATCACACTAAGGGCTAGTGTTGCAATGGCAATAGATATGATGTTCTTAGTTTGGGGTACATGTTAGATATCAATGTCTATAAATTGTTGCATTAGTTTCTTTCCTAGGTCATAGTAACGTTGTAAGTGTTTGGTTTTACATGTGTAAACCTTGGTCACTTGGATTACCACAAGTTGTAAGTCACCTTTGATCATTAAGCATTTTATTCATAGGTCATGAGCTACCATCATTTCCTTAATCAAACCTTTATACTTTGCTATATTTTTGGTACATGGAAATTTAAAATGATAGGTAAAGGATTAGATTTCATCAAATGGGAATGTTATGATGGTAGCAGCACTTGCCGCATGGGTAGTTGAAGCTCTGTCAAAGTGCATCATTAGCTCATAGCCCTTGGGTACATTGCTAATAATGTTGATATATTCATTATGGAATTCAAGATCAATGCTTGCATGATCATAAACTAGTAAAATAGTGAGTTGTATGGCTATAGCTTGACCTTTTGCTGAGGCTTGGGAAACATAATGAAGATCAAAATCTGTTGTTATGGCTTACCATTGAAATATAAAAATACTTTTATAAATATTGGTTGTGATTTCTCTAAGCACATTATCCTTGAAAATGACATCAACTTGGCTTCTAAAGAGGTAATGCCATCACTTCTTCAGTGAGAAGACAAGGGCTAGATAATACTTTATTTTGGTGTATTGTGTCTCATGGGCAACTAATGCATGGGTTAAGTAGTATATGGGTAACTCCACTACATCATCTTGCTTCTGATAGAGTAGAAAGGCAATAGACATGTCATAGATACTAAGGTAGATGCAAAATGGTTTATCCTCTTGTAGAGGATAGAATATTAGTAGTTGTGCCAACTTTTGCTTAAGGTTTTCAAAGGTTTCTTGGCATTAAGATGTTCACTCATAGTGAACTCCTTTCTTAAGCAATTGTTGCATTGATTATAACTTATCTATAAGCCTAGCAATAAATTGATGATCCTTGAAGCTCCTTAAGGTTAGTCAATGCTACCAAGTTGGATATGGCCTTAATCTTATTAAGATCAACACGTGTTCCCACTTTAGATACTACAAAGCAAAGCATCTTACTAGTTTTAACATCAAAGACATAATTTTTGGGATTAACCCTAAGCTCATATTTGAGACTTCATTTTAACACAAGGTTGAGGCCACGTGTATGATCTTTGAAAGCTATATCATCTACATAATCATTGAGTAAACTTAGCATATATTCACTAAAGATATACATCATACCCCTTTGGTAGCTTGCTCCTACATTATTTAAATCAAAGGGCATCATAACGTAACAAAATATATCACAAGGGGTCATGAAGGTTATACTAAGTGGATGTTTTGGGTTAATCCTAATTTGGTTGTATCCTGAGAACCTATCCATAAACGATAATAAAACATGTCCACTGATAGTATCAATAAGTTGGTTAATACTATGCAAAGGAAAATCATCCTTGATGGCTGGCTTATTTAGATCCTGGAAATCTATGTTGATATGTATACTCCCATTTTTCTTAGGGACTACCACTATGTTGGACACCAATTATGTATAATCAACAACTCTAATGAAACCATCTTGATATAGTTTATGATTTCATCATGAATTGCCAGGGTGAAACCAAGTCTAATCTTACAAAACATTTTCTTGACTATTCTAATGCTAGGATCGAGTATGATGTTATGGTAAACTAAACATGGGTCTAGACCTAGAATATCTTCATATGACTAGGCTAAAGCTTTAATGTTACATTGTAGGACTTTGGTGATGTCTTGAGCCTATTGAGGTTCTAGTGAAGAAATTAATTTCAAGGTTTTCTCCTCACCACTATGTGTTGTTATAGGAAACTCAACTAAAGAGTCTTGTGTAATGTCACTTGCTTCAAGGTCAAGGGTTATGAATATGTTTTTAGGCCACTTTAGAGGTTTCTCTATTGACGCTATGTGATTGAAAAGACTTTTAGGCTCAAGATCTAGGAAATTAGGATCAATACATTCTTCAACATCTCCATGATGTCAATGTGGGCTCAATGGAACGGTGATTTTCTTCTAGGTGTTCATATTCCAATACTACATATCAAGCATAAGCACATTAAGTGACACCTAGATAAATATGAGTAAAAAATGTCAAAATGATATAAAATACCTTAGTGAATATGCAAACACATGTTATTTCATTATCAAACAAAATGCAAACAAGGTCAAACAAGGCTATAGAAGGCAGGTGAGGACAAATAAGATGGAATGAAAGCTAAAAATAGTCAAATAAAGGTCAAAACAACTTGAAGCATCATGAAAGTATGAAAATAAGGTCAAATATGATCAGCTAAGATTATAATTTTTCCAGTTTAAGGCCTTAGTAGGCCAATTTTCTAGTTTAAGGCCTTAGCAGGCCATGGTTACATGGTGTCAAGTGATGGTCAAGGATGATCAAACTTTGTCACTTAAAATTAATCAAAGGCTAAAAAAGGCTTAGAAAAGGCCACAATAGAGAAAATAAGGTAGATATGATGAGATTATAGTTATGTCAAAGCTACATGAGGTTAAATAATGGTAGTGAAGGTCAACAATACATAAGAAGGTCAAAACAAGTTAAAACACCATGAAACAAGATCAAATCCATGAAAATGGAATACACGTGATAAAACTTGGTCAATACTACTAAAAACGGGTTAGATTTTGCTATTTTTAGGCTTTAGTGGGTAATGGTATGAGGCTACAGGGTTTCTAGGAGACTTTGAGCACTTTAGGAGGTTGTTTCAGGGCTATTTTGAGGTGAATTTGACACTTTCCTTGTGACTACGCTAGGCTCTACTAGTGACAATGGTTTCCCAACATAGTCATGTAATCTCCAACATAGTCAACATGAATGGGTAGTTTCCTAGGCTTAGTATGATCACTTTTATGCTTCTAATGGTCCATACAGCTAATGTAGGGGGTTGGTGTTGAGGATTGATAAGTTTTGACTTTGTTTTATGCCTTCCATAAGCTAAAAATGATGTTTCCATTGGTGACTATGCTAGGTTAACATAGTCAAGGAAGTTCCCAACATAATCACATGACTTAAGTAAATTCATTAGGCTTCAAGGTTGGAACTAGGGTTCTACTAGCTTCCTAGGTCAATGCAGGGTCATCGAAGGATTGAATTAACTTCTTACAGATTGAATTTGAGCAAAAAAAGTGGTTTTGATGGGATTTCCCATCAAACTACACTAGGCTAGCATAGTCATGCATGGTGTCAACATAGTCATGGAAAATTTGGTGTTTTCAGGGTTGATATAATATGAAATTATAGTTGGATGAAGTGGAATAGGGTTCTAGAATTCCTAAGTCAATTTTTGACCATTTGATGTGGTATAATGTTGGTCAATGTTGCCAGAAAACATGTTTCCATTGGTAACTATGCTGGGCCAAAATAGTCATAGGCTTCCCTAGAATATTCATGCATAAAACATGATTTTAGATGAGTTTTCATGTGCAATAAACAATGTTGGTGTAGTTCCTTGGTCATTGGTGTTGTTGGCTATTTTAACTTCAAAATTATTTAATCTAGTGGTTGTTTGGGTCTTGGAAATGCCAAATACCTCATGACCACACTAGCCTAGCATAGGCATGCAATCCTCACTATAGTTGAGAGGTTTATGCTGAAAATTCATGAATTTTGGCTTTGTTCCCAAGGTTTTAAGGTCTTAAAATATTTCAATAGGCTTCTAGATCTTCCAAGAGTTAATTTGAGCTATTTCTAACCTATTTTTGTGTTCCAATGTGGACTATGCTAGCATCCACTGATGACTACTCTAGCCCAGTGCATGCATGCAATTCTTAGCATAGTTGACATGTCTAGAATTTAAAAGACTAATTTTTATGGTTAAAATAGGCTTTGGTAGGGTTCCAAGGTTTTCCAAAAATGAATTTAAGTTATTTGTGATCAATTTTAATGTTTTCTATGTGGAGTATGTAGGGATCTATTAGTGACTACACTAGCCTAGCACAGGCATGTAAAATATTAGAAATGGTAAGTTTTGTTTTGACATTTAGTCCAATAGGGTTCTAAGGCTCTTGGAAGTCAATTTTGGCTTGGAAATGATCTATTTTGAATTTTTTTGGTGGACTACATTAGGCATCACTAGTGACTATGTTGGCCTAACGTAGACATGAAATTTCGAGTGTAGTCAAGCTTGGGAAATCCATTTTGATGGATTTTTCTATGATTGATTGATAATTTGGGGTCACTAGGAGTTGTGGGAAGCTGTGGAGGTTGTGAAATGCTATTTTTGAGATTTATTATTGTTCCCATGGTCTATCCCAATTGTAAAGCTTGTGACTACATTGGGCTAGTGTAGTCATAGCCTTCCTTTATTGTAGTCATGGGTTTTGACCAATTTTTGACATCATTTGTTGAATTCCATAGTTTCAGAGATGTTAGGAACTCTGGATATGGTTTGGAAATATGGTATGTGTATTTGGAGTCGATTGGAGGTTGGATGACTACACTAGGCTGGCATATTCATGCTCCTTCATAGTATAGTCATGCCCAAGAACCAATTTATGACAAGATTTGATGCTATTCTAGTGCTTGGTGACTACTAATTTCAACACCTAGTTACTAATATTGGCATCAGAGTTTCATGAGTCGATGCTTAGTGTATATGGATTGCTTAAAAGTGGGAAAAGGAAACATATCCCATTTGACACATGGTTTCATAGTTTAATCATGAGGTTTCATAACATTATTGTAGGATTGGGGACTGGCTTTTGACAATGGATGGGATTTGGTATCTATTTCTAGGCTTCCAAGGGTATACACACTAGCATTATAAGCTTCAAAGCCCTAAATCCCAATGTAGTTATGAAATTGCCTTGTCTCTAGAGTGCCTTGTGGGGCCCACATGGAGTTAATACACTTGGATGGAATAGCCTTTTTCTAACCCAGTGTAGCCTTAGTTGCTAATTCCATTACTCAGTAAAGTGGGAGTGGTTCATGGAAACTAGGGTTTCATGGTGGACACCTAGGTTTAAGTGGATTTTTCTTGGTTTTAATTTGTAAAAAAACATTCTTGTTTTTATCCTTTATAGCTACTACAACTAGGGTTAAAGCTTTGTGCCTACTACTACCACTAACCCCAATGTAGTCACAATTATTCTCACCTCAAGTATCAATGTAGTCATTCCAATGGTTCTAGAATCCAAGGATCTTTAGTGTTTTCTCCACCATGTCAAGTAGGAAAGTTCCTACCAAGAATCCTACTCTGAAGAAGGTATATGTAGCTACTTATGGCCTTTTCCAACTACCACATCCCAAGATTGGAAAAGGATCCACTACTATTTATCCCAAGTACATAGCCTTAACTATTTATTTCTTTTATATCATTTATTCTATTTCTTACCTAGAGCCCTTGAATTTTCTCTGATCCAGGCTTGTGTATTGTTCATATTGGAATTTCCTAAAAATATGATTGTAGATTTAGGTCATTTGTACTCTTTTTTAATGTTACTTTTATTTTCCATGAATTCCATTGGTTTTCTACTTTTCTCAACCCAAAAAGCAACATCACTTGTGAATTTTTTCATACAAAATGACTAGGTATTTTAATTTTTCAAGGCTATGAGTTTATAGGTTATTTTTTTTTGATCAATTTCATTTTTAAAGCACTCAATTTTACCTTATAGTTAATTTTTTATGATTGTTTCCATTAGGCTCTGTCATGTGGATTTTTAGTTTTTGGCTTTTTTCTAGTGTAACATGGGCATTTTTTTCTATAGTACGAGGTCATGAATTTTTTCTTTTTATGGTTATGTGATTTTATTCATTGTTTAAGAATTCCAATGGCTATGGTTATGTGAATAGTTTATTTTTTATGAGTGTTTCAATACACTTGCATAATATGGGGTTTTGGTGATGATGACCATGGTTAGGTTAAATTTGTAATTTTTCTGAAACAATAGTTAATAATTTTTTGGTTTTCTTATTTTGGGATTGTATTTTATGATTTTATGATTCCAACAGCTATGGAATCATCAAAATTTGATAAGCAGTTAATTTTCTACTAATGTCTCTATAAAGTGGTGTAGAATTAAGATTTTAGGGCTCTTATGCATTTATCCTTGTGAAGATAGACAATGTTGAGGGTTTGAAAATTTTTTTTCATCAATATCCCATGTTCTTGGGGATTATCTAAAGTGTTGGGAAGGGTTTATAGGAGGTTTGCATAAAAAAATTAATATTTTTTATTAGCTATTTACTATAGCCATTCCCTACAGTTTTGGTTTTGTTGTTGAATTTTGGTTTATGGGCTTAGGTTGTGCTTTAAGTTTTTTCTAAGATGGGAATTCAGCATGGAAACCTAAAATCTTAGTTATAAACTATTATTTCCATGTTTTTAGTTTTAAAATATCAAATCCACACTTTTGGTTGTAAACTATCACTTCCATTCAAGTGTGAAGTATTTCATTTGGAATTTTTGACATAGTGTCATTTTGCTTGCTTGAAGCATTATTCAATTGTAAAGGCTATGAATTATGAATTTCATTGATATGTCCATGTTAAAATATTAAAATAGTAATTATAAGTTATAATTTTGGTATTTTAGAGTTATTAGGTTTTACTTTTAATTTACACAAGGTTGTAATGGCTATGTGTTGGATGGTATAGGGCCTTGTTGAATTCCATCTTGGTCATTATAGAGCTGGTGGAGCTCTTCTGTTGTATTCATATGACGTTCCCAACACTTCACCCCTTGACATGGAGTGGAGAAACTATCAAGTAAGGATCAAAGAAGTTCCTAACCCACTTACTACAGAACTTTAGTGTGTTGATTTGGTCACACTTAGCATTCCATAGTACAATAGCTATTATGGAAACCATTATGCCTACCTCTTCCTATATGATTTTTAATTTCCTAGCTGATGATCTTGGGGTCTATGTAGAGGGTAAAGCACATGATAACATGACCACCATAGGCACTTGCAAATTATCAAAGATTTTGTAGATGCACAAATTTAGAAAGTACAACATTGATAACAACTTTTTGGTTGGCCATCAAGTGCATACCTTGTTCTAGAATCCCCTTGGTGTTGTCTACTGCATAGAGGGGTATGTGTAGTCATTAAATTTTTTTTATTTATCATTATTTTTATTTTTTTATTAAGTTATAATACTTTTTGTTATTCTACTTGCCTACAGGTACAGGGTAAATGATCAAGGATTGATCAAGGGTGATAGCCTTTTACACTTGGCCCAACCAACAATGGGGTTGTTTACCAAAAGCCCAATACTGAGGCTTTAGGTGATGGACCAATTGAAGGATGAGTGTGATAATTACATCAAATGTCATTCAAAGGTTTATTAAAGATGTATAGCCAATAGGATAATTCATAGTGGGTGTAAAAACACATCTCCTAGACATCCTATGATACCTTTATCATATAAGTAAAGTGAGTATCTTTGTTTGTTAATTTTGGTTATCTCTATATCAATGCTTTCCTAGTTATGATGTTATTGAGTTATTTATTCTTTGGTTGTTTGAATGGATATACTATCTTTGCTTTAATTTGGTTATCTTTATTATATTTTTTTTACACAATGCACCTATGTCAAGACTAATGGACTATGTTTTCATTATGGTGTAGGGGTTGCACCATTAGCTGTAGTGATTGTAAACACTTTTGGATGCACTGAGGAGATGTTAATCCTCAAGCTTAGTAGGTGGAACNCTGGATGCACTGAGGAGATGTTAATCCTCAAGCTTAGTAGGTGGAACCTGCACTGTATTGTTTGGCTAACTAGGCATTCAAGGCTACTTAGGAAAGGATCATTCATGAAGGCTTTCTTGACATCTTCCTAGCCCCAAGAAACATTGTTTTCACTATAGAAATGATAAATATCATTAGCTCCTTTAGCAAAGGTGTTAAGAGGTTCATCACCCATGTTCATGATGTGACCATTACATTGGATGTAAATGAATCCATATTTAGTGACCTCTTTGGTGTCCCCAATGAAGGTACAATGATTCTCACCAAAGCATGGAAGGAGATGGATCATCAAAAGGAAGTTAAGGAGTGCTTAAATGATTGTTGTGGTAACAAAGGGTTCTCTCTAGGCTAGTTCCAAGTTCCAGGGGCTAGAGAGATGTATCCCCTATTCCAAGCTCATGCATTTTCTAAGTTGTTGTCATAGGGAAAGATAATGAACATTGAACAAGCATGGACCATGAAGAAGGTCCTTATTGAGGGCTCTCAATTTAAATCGAATGATCATTCTTTTTAGGATATAAAGTGAACTCTTGAAACTTTGAGAAAATCTCACAATGAAG
>MNCI01027526.1:2946-23949 GCA_015680685.1 Gnetum montanum
AGTCATTTGTAGTTCACACAACGCAATTGTTACATTTTACACAACCACACGCCGCAACAACACACACACATACTCACATTAACTACAGAGTTTATTTGGAGGTATCTGGGCCTTGGTGTTGCCAAAGACCAGCAGGCACCTAAATCCTGTTCGAGGACACTCGTTGGCGGTCGTGTGTCAAACGGTCACTAATTGTACCTGTGTCCACTGCACCCCATTTTATTCCCCACGTGCAACCTCATACCACACCTCTAACCCACTCGGTGCAAAATCCGGTGCAACCCTTTGCAAGACAATAGATCACCACCACTGTTCAATCATAGCAATCCATTCAACAACCCACGGCTGGTCAGTGGATCCTGCCCATCTCACATAATCAATCTGCGTTATACAGCATGCAACCCTTAGCTGCACCTACCATGCATGTCCCACAAATAAACCTGCAATACCCCTACCATCTCCATCTTACACACTCGGGGACAGCCAATCTCTCTACTCAACCTGGTGGGTGGTGGCTTCCATAGGCAGCTCCGTCCGCGGGGATAGTCCCTATTGCACCACCTGTCAGTCAAGCCATCGCTTCATTCCCATTTCCTGGCACTGCC
Organism: Gnetum montanum; assembly: GCA_015680685.1. Taxonomy (NCBI): domain Eukaryota; kingdom Viridiplantae; phylum Streptophyta; class Gnetopsida; order Gnetales; family Gnetaceae; genus Gnetum; species Gnetum montanum. Next base: position 3,552 of record MNCI01027526.1, read on the forward strand.
CTTTCAGTCCGACCCCCTGCTCCTCTTGCACAAACTTCTTCATCACCAAGTCTAGATCAAGACTTTTTTCTTATTTAGACCCTCACTGAGGAAGTTAAGCGCCCTAAAGCTGCTGGCTCTAATACGATACAAATCATGGATTTCTACTAGGATGATCCTATCAGCCTAATGGTTCCTATGTTGTCATTGCCTCCAGTGATGTTGTTACCCCATTTTACTAAATATAATGGGGAAGGATATCCTAACGCTCACCTTGTTACCTTCAGGTATGAATCCTTGTTATTGCAGTAATGGCCTCATATAATTATCCGTGTCTTTGCAATGTCTCTGGCAAGAAAAGCTTTGGACTGGTATCGAGTGCTTCCTCGCTCTTCCATCTCAACCCTGGAAGAACTCCTAACATAATTCGTGACTCGATTTAAGTACAATTTGAAGCCAGAAGTCACATTAGATCAACTTATGGGAGTGAAGCAAGATCCACTTGAACCAGTCCAGAGGTTTATACAGCGATGGACCACTACTTTGAATGAAATCCGTGAGCCTATCGCAGAAGCCCATCTGCTAGCTATTTTCAAAGGAGTAGTGAACGACTTCATCAAGTCTAAAGTGTATTACCTTGCCCCTAGCTCCTTCAGTCAGGCTTTTTCCCAAACTAAGAGCATCCAGGATGCTGCTGAGGCTAGAAAAGACCCAGCATACGTGGCCTATAAAAATGCCAATAATAAGGGTAAAGAAAAAACAACGACAGTAGCTGTGTTGGCTGAGGGTGCTAAAAACAAGAATAACAAGAAGGCACCCACAGCGTCTGTCGAGACCTCGGCTAGTGCAAGCAGCACTAGTCAGGACACACCCGCCCCTGAAAAGCCCCCCTAGCCAAGGTCAAACTTTGAGCGTAAAGATCGCTTAAAATACATAGCCCTGCCTATAAAACATTCAGAACGGTTGAAAAAATTATTAGGGGTAGGATACATTCAAAATAAAAAGGTATCCGAAGAAGCTCTCCAGTGTCACAGGTGTCATTGTGAATTGCTGAAGAATCCTTCTTTAGCCCTATCTAACGAACCACCAGTTTTGAAATCTTTTAGGCTGGACTATTTTTGTGACTACCATCAGTTGTGTGGTCACGACACCAACTACTGCTAGGCGTTGAAGGATGACATTCAACGCATGATTGACGATGGTTCTCTGAAACTAGACGGTAGTAGTCCAACACGTCCTGAAAACCAGGCATTGCATGTGTACAAAGATCCGTTAAACGCAAATAACGCACCATACACAATCAACGTGGTAAGTACGGACAGTGAAGGGAAGGCACTGCCTAAACAACCCTTTGTTTTACGCGTACATACCACTTCACCCCAGGGGGCAAGTTCTTCACCTGCAGTTAGCGGCGTCTCGAGGCCGCCCTTTGTTATTTGGGCACCCTCTCCAGCCATAACCCGATCTCATGTTACCGATAAAGCTACGGCCACGTCCGCGCCCACTCCTAAGGTGCCTTTTATCCTTAGGGTACCAAGACCACCAGCTACCCCTTTTACGTAGGCAAGCTTCTAACCAAAACCACCAACCGCCACTAGACAAAAAAAGGAAGGGGATGCGTCAGCTAATGCTACTAAAAACCACTTTACGCTAGGCTTCGCTAAGCCCAGGCCCCTGGCCTCTGTCCCTGCACTTGCAACTTATGGGCAAGATAAGGGTACAGAAACACAGCCACCTTCCCTCGGTAGAAATAAACATAACCCTCTGACTGACGTTGTTCCACCTTGGGAGATTTGTCTCTTAGGGCGAATGGAAGAAGACAGAGGGGATAAACAACCCAGCCAAGAATGGTACCTCCTCGATGCATTTACGCAAGTCAAGCAGGCTTTGAAATAGAAGAACATAATGCTGAGCCTCTATGACTTGCTCATGACATCCCAACAACACCGTGAGGCTATGGTTCGTATGCTGACATCCAAACTAGTGGATGAAGGCTTACTAGCGGAAGAGGAAGTGATACACGTTGTCATGCTTCCTCCCGCCGCTAAGCAACGTAAACCAAACCCTTTGACCTTTCATGATAAATCCATCAAAGATGATCCAGAGAAAGGTCGAGTAATGACAGAACCCATGTTTATTACCATCCGGGTTGGTCAATATCGGATCCGGAGGGTGCACGTTGACGATGGCGCAGCTGCGAATGTCATCCCTTATCCTATAGTGGATAAGTTGGACCTGGTCGACCAGATCAGTCCTACAACGACATCGTGTCTAAAGTTGTTCAACGAGGCACGAGTGCAAGTCAAGGGGATGGTGCGTATCGAATTTTTGGTAGGGGAGCAATTCCCAACAGACGCCACGTTTCTTGTTGTCGAGGAGATGCCCGGTTTCAACTTGATTCTAGGGAGGTCCTGGCTGGCCCAACTGAGGGCAGTTTCATCACCAATACACCAAGAGATACATCTTCCTTACGTAGGGGGAGAGGTAATAATACACGGTGATGAAATAATTTCTAGGACTGTCAACAATGTCAAGGAGGAACAGGGTTCGGAGATCGAGATGCCCGAAAGTCAAATCCATGTCCAGACCCCCGAACAAGTCAAAATGAATAATGACAGCCTAGCCTGGGTAGACCTACCATTTCAGGGAGAAGAGGATGATGTGGAAGAATCAAGCCATAAACTTCCTCACCCTTATGCACCACTGAACATAAAAGCCATAAAGAAAAAAATTAAGGGTTGGTGATTAATCTGAGTGGTGTTTACACACATCATCACATTTTCACCAGTTTTTTCCTTTAATATACATACATGCATTTACGCTTTCTGTCCATTACGCTATTTACACTCCTCATTTTATTCCATTTACGCTTCTTAACTTCTACTAGTCATATTAGCACAATTACGCATATATATATGTTTTAATCAATTACACTCCCAGACGTACGCAGACAGCCCGCAAAGGGCCTAAAACTAGTGACGGCCCGCAACGGCCTAAAACTAGTGATGGCCCACAACGGCCTAAAACTAGCGGTGCCCGCAATGGCCTAAAACTAGTAACGGCCTGCAATGGCCTAAAACTAGCAAGTTCATTCATTTATGTCTTACGAAAACGCTACACGATAGTCCGCAATGGCCTAAAACTAGCAAGTTCATTCCTTTATGTCTTACAAAAACGCTACACGACAGTCCGCAATGGCCTAAAATTAGCAATTCCATCCTACAATCATAATAGCGCAACCTATTCAAAGTCTTTAACGATTCTGTTTACGCTTTATATAAATAAAAACATAAAATAAAGATATAAAATTGAATAAAAACCATAAAAAAAATCTCATGAGTAATCTCGCCAACATTCATATTACCATTGTCCAAATTTCATCAATAAAATCATGCGTAATCACAATTACGCATCCCCCCTAGTACCACTGTCACCAGTATCCCTTAAGTCTGCTTCTAACTCTAACAAATCGTCCTCGAGTGGGCCGTCCTTTGTAGAGAGTATTCCTTCATGAGGAATGTCATCTTCACGGGGTTCTTGCGCTAACACTGGCTCCCCAAGAGGACGGTCTGCGTCATTAGGCTCTTCTTCCTAAACACTCTCCTCACCCTGTTCACCTTCTTTATCCACTTCTTGAACCTACATACAATAAATACATAAGAAAAATCCATGATAAGATAAACCAGAAAATTTGAATTCAATAACATTTAAACTTACTCGTGATGGTCTTGCATCCGCAGCAAAGGGGAGTTGATCTAAACCGACCCACAGGCGTTGCATGATTTTGTCTTCGGTTAGCTCAGACCAAACTCCATCCCCTAGAATAGTTCCAACCTTCACCTTCCCCTTCTCCACACTAGTCCATCGGGGTGGTTCAAGGAAGAAAGTAGGGACTGTAGTCTCTTCCCCGGGAAGAATAATTTCCCTTTCCGGGGATGCGCTTACCGTCACCTACTCCTAGAACTTCTCAAAGTCCCTAGATACACCAATGACGTCAAGGAACACCCACAAGGATTGAGATTCAACTGCAGAATCTTGATAGTGCTGACGATAAGCAAGACTTTCTTGCTTATACAGATGCTTGTGATCTTTTTCTTTCTGCCCCCACTCTTGGACACTTGCGCAAAAGTCCTTCCAGTCCTGGTTCTTCTGGGCCAAGAGTTCTATTTGCATCCTTTGCTCCACCAATTCGTGACTGGTTTGCATGCTATTCCTGATTGCGGTCCAATAGCGAGCGTAGTCAATAATAGCCGTATGCCAGTCCTCTTCATCCGTTCCTTGCACCTGCAGGAATTCACATCCTAATTTTAAGTCTCCGACCTCTTTGGTCAGAGACATCCTTTCTCTCTCTAACCTCTGCAGCCTCTTCCAGAGGTCTTCATTGACGTTTTGACTCTCTCACAAAGAGCGAGTCGAGCGTAATGCACATTTATGCATTTTCTCGTAAATGTTGTGTGGGATGACTACCCCTTCTGATGAAGGCTTCACTGTGTCCAGGTCAATGGGCTCCATAGGGTCCCATCGAAGGCGAGCTCCTGATAACAAATATTATTAAGCATAAATAAAAGTTATAACCTTATAATAAAATAAACGTGTTATAGCAGTAACATACTAGCTCTAGGATCCATGCGCTCGAGGCACCCGATCATATCATTGACAATGCCTTCCATGAAGGCAAACTTATCAGGGAATTCCCCCATGCTCTACTGACAACGGCGGATGGGGATGCACCTTGTTCATATGTAGCATAACTAAGTCAAAATTTCTAATTATTAATAGAATTCCTTAAAAATTCTAATACACTGATTACCTCTGCCTGTGACAGTGGGGAGTGCGTCAACATTTTCTGCCTCCTCTCCCTCCTCACGCACAAGGGTCTGTGCGTCACTTATTCTAACAGTCGGGGCCTCCTTTTCCAAAACTAGAGCCCCTTCCCCACACCGTAATACCATTGCCCCTATTTTAGGGGTCAACCATTCCATAGGTCTTCCTGTTCATGCCACATAACACATTTAAATTATTTAGAATACCTTGAACAAAGCTACGTAATACAATAATTGCCATAACTTTCACTATGTTTTTACGCTTACCAGGTGGAGGTTTACTCCGCTGAACTCTGACTTGCATAGTTCTGTCTGTGCCACCCGCTGGTTCCGCAGGCGCCTTGGTTAAGCGAGCCCTTTTACGCTAAACCGAGGTGTCTACTATCTCTACAGCCAGATGCTTCCCTCATGATGCATCACCAGTGTAAGTGGGAAGCGCCCCAGCTACACTGTCAGGGCCCCGCATTCAAGGTGCCGCCAAATCCCTAGTCGTTACAGACAGCAACTCCCCAATTCCTTCCGGAAGATCCTGTGCCTAGGTAGTGTCAAAGATATGAGAAATCCAAGGTTTGGATAACTGGTCTCAGTCTTGTAGGACCCAGACCCCATTCCTCTGGACAAGCAAAAATTTGGCAAAACGTCGGAGGCAAGCTATGAAGAAGGCGAAGTGCACACTGAAACGCGACTTGAGCTTTTGGCAGAGTCTCACCATTTCAGTGCGTAACCCCTCAGCGAAATAGCTTGCCCAGTGAAATTGGGTCCCTTCCTCCATCACCTCTTACATAATACGGGCCTGTTCTATAGTAAAGAACCTTCCCTGCGAGAGTGTTTTGGGGAAGGCTCAGGCTCGGAAGAGGGGATAAATAGTCTTGGCGACCTCTAATTCGATCTTTTTGCAAGGGATCCCCTTGGTTTCCTTCTTGGTTCCTAGCCACTCCTCTAGCTCCTCTTGACATTTGATGCTCCTCCTCAATTTTTCCTCTATGAGAAGACCATCAGAGGGGACGCCAAAGAGGTTAGTGAACAGCTGAGCGTCAATATCAAAGTTTACACGTATGTGACGCACACGCATGCAAAAACGTTCAGCTCCCTTGCTGAAGGAGTTAACTAGGGTTAACATTTCGCTCGTGGGGACATCAGGGGTTACGGCTAAGAATAAATGCATCAGCCTTGCTTCCCGCAGCTTGGTGACCAATGCAACTGGGGCCGCCGCATGGCCGAGCTAGCGTTGTGCCTCCTTTATGTCACCATAGCGGAAAAGGAGGGTGTTTGCCTCGCGGACGGAAATATTGATGGTAATCTCCCGAGATTCCCTGACTGATAATACATGACACATGTCAACATAGTGAAAACACTGTCACACAGCATGTTAAACAAGAAGAAAAATATAATATCCTGTAACTGATAGTAGCAACAAAACCTTACCAGGGCCAAATGATAAAGGAAATGGAGGGAGCTTCCTTTGTACGTCCGCGAGGGTAAGGGGTGGGTTCAAAGTCCATTCTTCATGTAACCACCTGAGATTCTAACAATTTTTGAAGGAATCAGAATAACGGGTGGGATACTCATGAATGTCGAAAGCCATTTGCCCCATTACACCAGCACATACGTTGCTGGTGGACGTAAACTTCTTTATTGTCATTTCGGTCCAAGACAATGTATCATCATTGCCTACTAACCCATTTGCGTTGATGAAAAACTTGTATCATATAACACATTACTATTCTACGCTTTGCAAATTCAGACATTAGAAACATATTGAGAATACCGCCAGTAAAACAACTTACCCACCCGAATAATACATCGTGCCTGGAGGATTCTGAAAGTAGGTCGAAACATGATGAGCCACGAACAAAGTATTGTACACATGATAGCAGCTAAACCTGGGCATCTCCCAGATCCAACTTAAGCACCTCAACCCTTTGGCACTAAGTTTGCGGTCTTGGGGATGCCCAGTATCAATAGCCCCATCTGTCAAAAAAGCCAGGACGCCCTGTGTAGAACCCACTAACACATGTTCCAAAATAGCACCAGCCACATTGCCTGATAGATGCGACCACACAATAATACTGAAGTTACGCAGCAAAAACTGCAAAAACTCCAGTGCACCCTTTCGGAACCATATAGCCTTCCCCTACAACCGAGTCTGAGGGGGAGGAACATTGGGTACGATAGGGTTTATACAACATAAAACCCCGACTATGTCCAAAACGATTAGGATGGGTTTCACCATGACACTGTACAGAAAATAAACACGTTACCATCTAGATTCTGATTGCATGCTTAAACTGTAGGAAAATTTACAAAATTACGCTCTAGCCGTACAGCCAAAATCACCAAAACCCTTGTAATAGCACAGGGTCTGTCTCAGACAAGGATGATAGACGCAACACTGTTGTCTAAACCCTCGCTTCAATAGGAGGTCTACAGCATAAAAATCTAGTTTATGCAGAGGACGCAAAAAGAATAAACAAAAAAAAACAATAAACATATCATAGGAAGCAATACGAGTAAGCAAAGGATGGCCTACCGATTCAGGGGAGTGACATCCCTCACTTCGACCAAGGCCTGCGAAGCACGCAGCAGGCTCCCTTGTACTTCGTCGATTTTAGCCAACTTGGCGTTCTTTCCTCTAACTTTCAGCACCATTGTTTAAGTCCTGAACACCTTCACACCTAAATACCTTCATAAATAACGTGCCGCAGTCTTTTGCTTTTCCTCCTTCTCTTTGTGACAGCTGAGAATTCAAATTTGTGATAGCCAATAGCCTGTTCTCAATAAGAACTACCTACTTATATGCAAAAATTAACCGACTTGACGCTTGATTTAAGCGAGACTTGCCCAAATATTGATGTCAGTATGAGCTGGAACCCGAAAATCAAGGCATTAATTGTGACAAATATCGCATGCATTACAATTTGAAATAACCTTAAACTACTGCATCTTATCTCCTCGTAATCAGGTCGCATTAATTATAGGCTATTCACAAAGTTTAAAATTTAGTTAGCTTCCTACGCTCAACAACGTCACATCACATCCTTTTTCTTTTTAGGCTAAACCAAGTACTATACGCTAAATTTTTATCGCATCCAACTTAGCATTTTTCTAATTACTTTCATATTTGATAATTTTGCAGGATAATTGCCAAATGGACGAAACTTTACCTACGCTCCTAGTTTTAACAGGCCTCCAAGGGGAAATCATTAGACAACTTGATCCCACACTAGTAGGAACTAACCTTGCCCTCGATGACTCAACCATAGCCACATCGGAAACATCTCAAGACTGGCCAGAACAATCGACGCGCACGCTAGATCTGGAAGCTAGAGATGTAACCAAGGAGCGCCTTAACGAGGTCTCTGTGGTTATGCATAAGGGTGAGACTAAAACTCTTAAGGTTAGTTCTTTACTAGAGAAAAAGGTACATTATAACATAAAGCAGGTCCTCCAAAACAACATCACAGTGTTTGCATGGTCATACGAAGATATGCTGGGACTAGACCCAAGATTAATACAGCAAAACATAATTCTAGACCCCCATATCAAAGCAGTTAGACAGAAAGCACAAAAAATAAAGCCAGAAGTCACGTTAGCAGTGCATGATGAGATCACCAAATTGTACCAGGCTGATTTTATTCGCGTAGTCGATTACTCAGACTGGGTATCTAACATTGTAGTTGTTCCTAAAAAGACCAAAGGGATACGCATCTGCATAGACTTATGAGACTTGAACAAAGCTACAATCAAGGATAATTTCCCATTACCGAGTATCAACCAACTAGTGGATACAACCACTGGGCATGCGCTTTTATCCTTCATGGATGGCTTCTCAGGCTACAATCAAATACGCATCAACCCAGAACACCAGCTGACAACTACCTTCATGACACCCTGGGGGACCTTTTGCTACACCATGATGCCTTTCGGTTTGAAAAATGCCAGAGCTACATATCAACAAGCTATGACATATATCTTTAGCGATTACGTCCTAGGGAGACTAAATGATTATGTTGACGACATAGCTGTTAAGTCTATAAGGTCAGAAGATCATTCAGAAGATCTGGAGTTAGTCCTTAAAAGATGCTCAAAATACGACCTCCGGCTCAACCCAAAGAAGTGCATATTCGGGGTCAAAACTAGATGCATGTTGGGGTTTGTGGTATTGGAAACTAGTATACGAGTAGACCCTGACAAAGTCAAAGCCATTGTTGAATTGACACCCCCTACAAATCTCAAGCAATTACACAGTTTGCAAGGGAGGTTACAATTTATCAAGCGGTTCATCTTGAGACTAACAGATAAGTTACACCCAATGCAGCACTTGCTTAAAAAGGGGGTTAATTTCGAATGGATAGATGATTGTCAGTGTGCATTTGACAGCTTGAAACAAGAACTTCAATGCTTGCCAACAGTATTCCCGCCACAAAGGGATCAACCATTTTACATTTACCTCGCAACATCAGATGTAGCCTTAGCTGCATTACTCTGTCAAAAGAGAGATGATGGGTAAGAAGTACCCATATATTACTTGATTCATGCTCTATGTGTATGAAATGAGGTATAATGAAGTAGAGCATAATTGCTTAGTGTTAGTGTTTATGCTCAAAAAGTGCAGACACTATCTCTTTCGTAGCTAGGTCAATATAATCTGCAAAAATAACATCCTTAGGGCTATTAAGCATAATCTGTACGAAAGTAGTAAAATAGCTCATTGGAAAGCTATCACGGCAGAATTTGATCTGCGTTATATTGGTCAATCTTCTACAAAAGGCCAAGCGATAGCTGACCAATTAATAACCTCGCCTATTGATAATCAGGCAGCCACAGAGCCTGAATTTCGAGATGAGCATGTACATAGTTTAAGCCCTATTTTAACAGGCCCCAAAGCAACGTTATATTTTGATGAAGCTTCAACCACTAAAGGTGGCAGTGCCACCACGGTCATTACGCTATCACCTGAGGATGTGCGTCTTCACACTTACCACTTGACCTTTCCCTGTACGAACAATGTGGCAGAGTATGAGGGACTCCTCAAGGAATTACAAATAGCAAAAGAGCTTGATGTTCGACACCTGGCGATTAGGGGCGATTCGATGCTTGTTATAAATCAAATCACAGGACTCTACACCTACAAGGCTGTACATTTACAGCCCTACTGCGATATGGCTAAAGATCTTCTGAAGTAGTTCACAACGATCGATGCCTAACACGTACCCCGAAACGATAACACACTCGCCGATGCACTGGCTACATTAGCTTTAAACGTGCCATCGCACCTATTCGACACCTATCTCTCATCAATAACAGATTGTACAGATCCTATCATTCAGGCGGTGCAAATATCTTCACTGCTCGAGGATAGAACGCCAGAGTAGTACGACAACATTAAAACTTAGCTCTTGCATGGTGAGCCACCACACGAGTTAACACGCACACAGAAAGATACTATTCACAAGCGAGCTAGGCAGTACGTTATCATAGGAGACAGTACCCTCTATAAACGCTCTTTTGATGGAGTACTGCTTACCTGTGTGAACAAAGACCAGGCGCAACGTATAGTTGGCGAAGTCCACGAGGGATTATGTGGAGGACACGTAGCGCCACGAGCCATGGCTTCTAAAATTCGTCACTTAGGGTATTATTGGCCGTACATGGAAAAATATTGTCTTACGAAGGTTAAAATGTGTGACACGTATCAACGTTACACAAACCTTATACACGTGTCGCCTACAGAACTACACACGACTCAGATAACATGGCCCTTTCAACAATGGGGATTAGACATTATAGGGCCTATCACACCGAAATCTTCCGCAGGTCATAGCTTCATAATCACCACCACTGAGTACTTCACAAAGTGGGTGGAATCCATCCTTTTGCAAAAGATCACATCACAACAGATCTGTCACTTCATTCTAGATAACATTGTAACCAAATTTGGCCTCCCGATGACTATTGTGACCAACAATGGGCCACAATTTAGCAGTCTGGAAACCAAATCCTTTTGTGACAATCTTGGCATCAAACAATATTTTTCCTCATCTTATTACCCGCAAGCGAATGGTCAAGCTGAAGCGACAAACAAGGTCATTATCAACTTACTCAAGAAAATGCTCGACAACAATAAGAGACGGTGGCATGAAAAGATCCTCTATGTGCTATGGGCGTATCGTACCACATGCAGAATAGCTACAGACAATACGTCCTATAGCCTAGTCTATGGATCCGAGGTGGTGCTACCCCTTGAATTACAAGTTCCTTCTCTACGAATGGTCCTCTCCATGATTATAAATAAGGCTCAACACACCAAGTCTCGGATCATGGATTTGGATTCAGTAGAGGAGAAGTGAATACAGACGCTTGATATCATCAAAAAGTATCAAGATAAGTAGAGGCAGAAGCACTGTCATAATCTTCAACAACGTCCTATCAAGAAGGGAGATTTGGTTCTCAAGGCCATTCGTGAACTAGTAGGCAAGTTCTCTGCAAACTGGGAAGGCCCTTTCTTGGTAGTTGATGTGTATGGCAATGGCGCATTCAAGCTAGCAGATATCAATGGCAACAAGTTACCGAATCCCGTGAATCATATATATCTGAAGTGGTACTACATTTAGCTGCATATCCAGTGTTAACATTAGGCATGGCAACAACTGTTCGCTATGATGCTAAACTGGCAACAATCGTCCGCTACAATGTAAAACTGGCACTCTCCTCACGCATTCGCCACGACGCTAAACTGGCACTGATCGTCCGCTATGACGTAAAACTGGCACTGCTTGCACGCGTCTGCCACGACACTAAACTAGAAACAATCGTCCACCACGACGTAAAACTAGCAAGTTGTAATCGTCCGCTACGATGTAAAACTAGTAGTGTTGTACAGGTTTGCCAAGACGTAAAACTAGTATTTCCTACACGCATCGGCCACGACGCTAAACTGGCATCGGCTATCCGCCAAGACATAAAACTGGCATAGGTAAGTATCTGTCTGCTGAGACGTGAAACCAGCACAGATTTGTCCCTAGGTCACAACATGAAATTGACATCCACAGCACGATTTGCTGAGACTTAAAACCAGCAACAACAGTCTACCAGGACTTAAAACTGGGACTTACAGACTTCCAACATGCGAACCAAGCGAGCGTAATCGTCTCTATGTGGCTGCAAAACAAATGGGGTGGGATGTCGGGACAGCCTCAGCATTGCTACCTCACACGCATTCTGCTGATTCCTCAGATGTGCTGAAAGGCATACTACTAACCCCTCGGAGATTCCGTCACTACACCCACTACAACCGTGACACCTCTAAGAGTTTAGTTTCACCGTCTGGAGCCCCAAAGGAGTTCTCATTGACTGCAACCTTGGGGATCTCCACTCATCATCACTATCAGGCTCTGGCTTCATACATTCACCTAGCTGGTTCTTTACGTAACCAGTTGGGTGCAATCAGTCTGATAGTCTTTGGCGGTGATATGTTGGGCTGAACGTCAACGGTGAAGACCCTAGCCTCGTGCTACAGTTCCTCCTTCACGGCCCGCTCACTCTATCTCATCCCAAACAGTACTTGTTTCAACAACTTCTCCGGTGATTCGACCGAGCAATGGTGCCCTCTATTTTATTCTTTGGTTGCAGGTTACTTGTTACGAGGATGTCGTTCAAAGGTGAGTTCATCTGAGCGGTGAAATACAAATAGCGTTTTGAGATGGCCACCTAGGTTAGCCTGTCCACTCAGGAGTGCATCCCTATTTTTCCCATAATCCTACCTCTAGCTCTTACTTCCCTGCATCTCCACCATCTGTTTCCCTTACGCATAACGTGCATACGCAGCATATGCTTTCTGCATCTGCATTACAATCAAGTCCATAAACTGGCGTAATGCAACTCGCCTATTGGATGACAAAAAAAAACGTGGGTCGACAAAATGGATGAAACACAACTCATTCAGGCCATGCAGACGCAACACAATTCGTCTAGGCAAGCCCCTTCATCTACAAAATGATGGCATAACTCCATGCAAATGCACTTGTAGGAGAAAGCCTAAGTGCTCACTCATTTGCGTCTTCCCCAAACCTCCCTTGAGTCTTCCCCGAACGTTTTTCCTCTTACCTCTGTAAGAATTCCTTCCAATACCCTTCTATCCTCTGTTTCCCTCATTTCTGCACTTCTCCATTGACAAGGCGACACCTGAGCAACCATTGATGAACGTTGTTGGTACTTTTACCCATCCGGTGTTTCATGTTCTTTGTCGACATCTTTCGGGCAAGCCCTCTAAACGTCAATAAAGAGGGGCCATTGAAACACCGTGGAAATTGCGAATCAGCCTAAGGTGAAGATTCACGATTTGGGTGAAAAGTTTAGGACAGAAATCCAAAAAATAGAACAAGGCAAAGAGGCACACAGCATCAAGTCTCCAAGTCTCTTACAGATTTCCGCCTTACTTTGTTTTCTCTCTTTACGCTACATTACGCAACATAGCATAGTGTCGCTTAGCGTAACTCTGTTTAACATAGCCCAATATCAGAAAGTAACTTACTTCGGCAATTTTGACAAATTTTAAAGTTTAAAGACTTATCGCATATTCTGCTAAGTCTTTTGTTCAAGGATGAGCTTACGCTCCGTTACACAGAGTAGCGTAACGAGCTTCAAGGAAAGAAAAGTCAGAGTCCAAGGAAGCGCAGCAGATTAATTTCTTCTTTTTTGCAGATTGGTCTCTTTACGCTCATTATGCTACGCAGTGTAGGCAAGCGTAATTTATTGTAAAGTTGATCATTTTTTATGATCCATTACGCTTTGCGGCATAAAGGAGCGTAAAACAACTTGAATCAACTACTTCCATGCTCTGTTATGCTCTGCCACATGACGCAGCGTAAACAAGCATAATACAGCCTAAAGCCGGCTAAAGCAGTACCAGATACGCACCTGTTATCCACACGCATGACACGCTGATGAGCGTATTGTGCGTAATCATGAAGCAGCTTCAGGGAAGTGGTTGACAGCGTACTTTGCCCCTTTTTCTAGAAGACGTGATGCGACATGACCAGTTTCAACATAAAGTTTGCCAAGTCAACGGTATTTTGAAGGTTGAGACATGTGTCATCAGGACTGTGCCTTCTCCACATACTACTGAACCTATAAATACTCCAATTGGCAAAGATCTAAAGGAGGATCATCTTGGGCTTTTTTTTGGCAACTATCACCTTTTGAACAGAGACGGAAGACATTTTCTTGAGCATTGGCAGCAGGAGCGATCAGTCCTTTAGCGAAAATACAGTTCTCTCCATTGGCGATCATTGGTAGTTTTGAGTAGAGGCTACCCAAGGTAGATGGAGTAGATCAGAGATCGAGAGATTATCTGGTGCGGTCGACAAGATCTATTGATCAGAAATAGTTGATCGATACACATCCTGGCTTGACCATCCTTGCATCCCATCTTTGGCTTACGAGGTAGACCAAGCTTCATTCTGTACTCCTTGTTGAACAATTTTCTTGTTATTTTGTGTATGCTTCGCACAAGATAAGTAGAGTTTGCCATTGGAACTTTGTATACAATATACTCAATATTTGGGTCAAAACATAGATCTTGGAATTGCGCATTCATCTTAAATCCGATCTTCCTTGTCGCGTTGATGTTGCCGTTATTTCAATTCATTCACATCATTTTCTACTCCTTTTACGATTTATCAAATCAAATCATTTCACGGAATATCTAATACACATATTATCGTAATATTTGTCAATTTACTGATTGAGTCAGTCCCTGTCTGATTGACAAGACCGTTCAGGGCACCGCGGATTCATTTTCTCCAGCATGGCCCTCGCACGGATCCATGGTTAAGACTGTGTACACGGGTTTTGTTCGGTATTTTCCAGCGATCGACGTTTTTCATCATTATAGCAATAGTGTACTCAATTTTAATACTTTAACTTCACCGTTAGGCATAGCGATGGGGGTTTCAGTTAAAGGGTCTTCAGTGATGCTGTCAGCTTCTATATTGAGGGATTTTGTCATACCTTTGTAGCTATCTAATGTTTGTTGTGTTCAGGCTATGACTGTGTCGTCCGTTAATGGACCTAAGTTGATGGAACTTATGTGGATTTCTCTCGTGATCTTTCCGTATGGTCCATTAATGGTCAATGGTGTGAATAGATGCTGGTAATCCATCGGGCTTGTTCCTACCAATAAATAGAGGGCAGAGTGAGCTAATAGTGGTTGTTACGTGTCCCTAGGCAACGTAAATCATCTGTACATATATGGTGGTGGTTTATTGTCGTACCTGGACACATAGCAGTTTGAGGCCTGACCGAGCCGAATGGTGTAGTTTAAGGCCTTACCGTGCCAAATGTGGTAGTTTAAGGCCTTATCGGGCCAAATGTGGTAGTTTAAGGCCTTACCGGGTCGAATGTGGCAGTTAAAGGCCTTACCGAGCCGAATGTGATTTGATGATGCCTAGTTGCTACATGATCTGTATCGAAGAGTTTGCGCAAAAATGTTTAGTGTGGGCAACTGAAATTGGCTTACCAGGGAATATGATATGTGGTAGTGTTCATTATCTCGTCATTTTGTTTTGCATTTTTCCCGTACTTTGTACTTTGAACAATTTTTAACTAAAATTAATAAAATATTAATAAAAAAATTAAAGGCGACGATGGTGGCGACGAGGTCAACTTAGTGTTATATATAGGGTGGTGGGCATGAGTGTGAACCTATCAGTTTCAAAGGCAGCGTGAGCGTACACCTGAGCTGCAGTGTAAGCATAGAGCAGCAAACCCCAACGTGAGTGTAGAGCAGCAAACCCCAGCATGAGTGTAGAGCAACAAACCCCAGCATGAGCATAGAGCAGTAAACCCCAGTGTGAGCATAGAGCAGCAAACCCCAGTGTGCAGGATTCAGCTCAATGTGTAGGCTGTAACCCCAACGTAAACCTGTGAGATTTAGCGTACAGGATGCCGGAATGGGCAAGGGCAAGGAGGTAGAAGGCCAGGGGAGGAAGAGGCCCGACTTAACTTTCCCGGAGGAAAGTGAGGCCATGCTGTAGTATATGCCTAGGCCTAGGATTTCATCGTGGCCTGGATCGACACACAGGTAGGCTCTAATATTACCTCATTTAATTATTTTTATTTGTACTTGTTATCTAGGCGTAGACAGTTTTGGCAACATGCAGAGTCTGTACGTTGAGCGTAGACAGTTTTGGCAGCATACAAGGTCTGTACGCTAAGCGTAGATGGTTTTCGCAGTGTGCACGCCGAGTGTAAACAGTTTTTTGGTAGTGTATATGCCGAGCGTAAACAGGTTTTTGGTAGCGTATACACCATAAACAGTTTTTTGGTAGCGTATACGCCAAGTGTAAAGAATTTTTTTGTAGCGTATACAGTGAGTGTAAACAGTTTGCAATTTTTTTTCGAAGTATTGGCCTTCAACGTGGAATTTCATTTCTCTATCTCATTTTGGTGTATAGCTGATTTACCATGGCATTCTAGTTATTTGCAGGGATGCTAAGCCTTTTCTCCCAGTAGTTGAGCTAGTCGGGGTATTGGCATGGTTCGGGCCCCTTGATGCTGACAAACCTACCCCTGATTTGACTATTGATAACAATGGGATATGGTTCAGGGAAGGGGCCTATGATTTCCTTGCCTTCATCCTAGACAGATTCAAGGTAGTGATATGGTCACACCTAAGCGAACAAGTAGCGTGGAGCGTAATCGAAGCAATGTTGCCAAGATCTTCAAATGACGTCATGGTTTTCATGGTGGACATTGACGAGCGACCTCTTGTGATTGAGGAAGGTTCCTCTCGAGGGCACAGATCTACTCGTCCATTATCGCGCATGTGGCACTTATTGCCACGTGGACCTCACTATCTCAATAACACCTTACTTTTGGCTGCGCATGTGCATACATTATTTCAGAATCCTCCGGGCACGGTGTACAAGGTAGAGAGGTAAGGTTTTCTAGTTTGTCGTTTCTATTTTTTGTCGTTTAGTGTTTGTTCCTATCCTGACGACCATTCTTTTGCAGGCCCCAAGTTGACAAAGATGGGATATGCATCAATGATGACGGGCTTGCACTGGCTCACACTACTTTAGAGACCTTCATGGTGGATCCCACTCTCCGCAGAGCTATATTAGCTTAGACCAAGGGTGACATTGTTCATTTCCATAAGCATTTTTCCAGGGCATTTGCACAATGCACGGCTCGAGGGTGGCTGCATGGAGATTGGTCATGCAATGGACCAATTTTCCCTCATGATACTGACTTGGGTTCTAGCACCTCGAAGCCCACAACTGAAGGTAAGTGATGATATTTCCTTGATGCCTTTGTTTGTTTGTTTGGTTGCAATGTTGGCCATACTGGTGTTATGGTTTTAAATTGTGTTTTTAGTTAATGTCCCCCCCGGCGGAGACCCTGTTATGACAGGGCAGACTGAGAGCACCTTGTCAATGAAATTTGGGGAGGTCAGCAAGGTGCAGCGATGGTTGTGTACCAGTGCCCCACCGTCTATTGTCCATTTTTTGGATGATGCCGGCCTGAAGGAGTTATTTACAACCCCAAGCCTTGATGTCTCTATAGCTGAAATGATTGGAATTGTTGATTCGTTCGACAACTCTGTCACCTAATACAGCACCCGTATTAAGGGTGTCAAAATAGTTTTCCATCTATCAACCAAGTTCTTTTCAGACCTCTTCGGTGTACTAATAGATGACATGAATGTGGTTTTGGATAGGGCGCAGAAAGAGCTCCATGTGGTGCATGAGCTAGAAGATTGGTTGGGCATTGTCAAGGGCTCTAAGGGATTCCCTATGCAGGGGACGTCAAAGGTGGTGGAAGTCAATGAATTGTATCCCTTGTTTAGGGCACAGGTGTTTCCTAAATCCCTATCTCAAGTAAAGAGTCTTGGGGTGGAGGCCATGCGCATCATGCGAACCATTTTAGAGACCGGGATGCACTATAATTGGGCCCAATTTTTGTTTTCGGGTTTCTGTTGGCACATTTTGGCCATTTTATGGAACAGTAACATTCAGGGCTTTGAGTTTGGTAAATTACAAGAATTATCAAAGTTATATTCAAGGGCTGAGGGCATGTTAAAGCTTTGTGAATCTGGTAACATTTGTCCAATGGACAGTTGTGCTTGGGTTGGATGCATGCTGGTAATTCTCTGCCATTTTCTGAAACTTTTCTGGAATTTTTTCTGAAACTTCGATGAATAGTGTTCGCGCGATGAATAGTGTTCGAGCGTAAGATGAATAGTGTTTGAGCGTAAGATGAATAATGTTTGAGCATAAGATGAATACTATTTGAGCGTAATATGAATAGTGTTTGAGCGTAATATGAATAGTGTTTGAGCGTAAGATGAATAGTGTTTGAGCGTAAGATGAATAGTGTTTGAGCGTAAGATGAATAGTGTTTGAGCGTAAGATGAATAGTGTTTGAGCGTAAGATGAATAGTGTTTGAGCGTAAGATGAATAGTGTTTGAGCGTAAGATGAATAGTGTTTGAGCGTAAGATGAATAGTGTTTGAGCGTAAGATGAATAGTGTTTGAGCGTAAGATGAATAGTGTTTGAGCGTAAGGTGAATAGTGTTTGAGCGTAAGATGAATAGTTTTTACACAGTGAATAGTGATTACGCAGCTTATGCTCTGGAGCGTAAGATGAATAGTGTTTGAGCGTAATATGAATAGTGTTTGAGCGTAATATGAATAGTGTTTGAGCGTAAGATGAATAGTGTTTGAGCGTAAGATGAATAGTGTTTGAGCGTAAGATGAATAGTGTTTGAGCGTGAGGTGAATAGTGTTTGAGCGTAAGATGAATAGTGTTTTACGCAGTGAATAGTGATTACGCAGCTTACGCTTTGCAGCGTAAGATGAATAGTGTTTGAGCGTAACCAGCCGAAAACGCCTCATTTAATGCCCGAATCTTGATTTTCTGAAGGCTGGGAACCGCTGGGGACCTTGGCAAAAGTCATGGGGGGTCCTTGTGCTTGATTTTGGCTTGTTTTGACTTAGTTTCAGGGCCCCGGATATTGGTGACGCTAATCCTTACGCTGAGTAGCGTAAACACAACGCGAGCACATTGTACTTAGCCAAAATTCCACTTTTTGACCTTAAAATGGATGATTCTTGATACCAAGACTTGCCGCCGTGATTTGTGGGCACCTGGGGAACCTTGCTTGCTCCATGGTGGGCTGCTTGAAGCCATTTCAGAGGCTCTGAAGTTGTTTGGAAGTGTTGTCAAAATTTTTATGGTGTTTCAGGCCCTAATTTGCTGAAAATCGTGGCCCTAATTTGCAGAAAAATGTGGCCCTAATTTGCTGAAAATCGCGGCCCTAATTTGCTCTGAAATTTGCAAAAAAACCGCGGCCTTGTTCACAGATTCTGTTTGGGGGTTCTTGGGAATTCGTGGGTCTGTTTCCGCAGGGTTAATTCAGGAAACCGCTCCCACAAAACACCCAGGCAGCGGGTGCACGGGGGCAACTTAGAACAATAACGGCAGCACCAACGCAAATGCAGGATGCATAAAGAAAAACCCAAACCAAAAATCTACGTTTTTTGGGTTCAATCCCACGCATCCACAAATGCACTGCAGGAAACAAAATAATAAAATAGCAGAGCAGCAGCGGAAACAGCAGAGCAACCATAACGGACGCGGAAGGTGTGGTCAAGCTTTTCCACATGCGCGCTTGGAGGCATTTCAGGAGAGACATGAAAAGCTAAACCGTGAGATTGCCGTGATATTTCCAGAGCATGGTCAAACAAAGATGCCGCATATCACAAAGAGTTTAATATTGTTAACAGTTTTTTTGAACAATTATAAAGATCGTACGTGGTCCATAGATATATATTTAATTTTGTCAAGTTAGGGGGCAATAGATATATATTTATTATGATCACTATCTTTATTACTATGATTTGAAGAAAATATTTTATTATTTCAAAAGGAAAGAGAAGTTATAGGGCAGTTATTCAATATTATATGTATAGAACAAGTGTCCTCTGCAATTTTTAAATATCATGGTGGTGATAACTTCCCCTTGGTGGTTACAACTAAATTTTAATTTCCCATGATACTTATAACCACCAAGGCCACTTATCAATTATAGCCTTTTTGTCTCCAAAATGGCCACATGTCAATTAAAAAGGTCACTTGTCACTTGCATGGGACACTTGTCACCTACAACCTGCTTATCTCCATGAAGACACTTGGCAACTGAATGAAGACACTTGGAAACTGCATAAAGACACTTGGCAACTACATGGGACATGTGTCAGATGCAGCATTTTTATCTCTTTTGTGGTTGAAACCACCCAAAGTTGTTGTAACTTACCTAACTTGTTGGGCAAGTAACCTCCTAACTTGTTGGCCAAGTAATCTCCTAATTGGTTGGCCAAGTTACTTGGGAGAGAAGTTAGGTGAGATATTTTTAAGATATTTTTGAAATTGTAACTTCCCTACCTACCTTGGAATCCTATAAATAGGCTTCAAGGGTCAAGGAGGAAGGATCATCATCATCATCAAAGGAAGACATCAAGGAGCATCATCATCACACTTGGAAGATTTGTAAAGAAGATTGTTTGCAAGATGGCTTGCTAGAATAAAGATTT
>MNCI01027526.1:24789-63430 GCA_015680685.1 Gnetum montanum
GCCGCAACAGCACACACACATACTCACATTAACTACTGAGTTATTTGGAGGTATCTGGGCCTTGGTGTAGCCAGAGACCAGCGGGCACCTAAATCCTGTTCGAGGACACTCGTTGGCGGTCGCGTCCCAAACGGTCGCCAACAGTTTCCATAGGGAGATAGTACGATTGCGTTCAAATATTGAGGTGCAGTCCCATTTTACCTTCACGTTCTTCGCAGGTTATCTACGTCACTTGGCCAAGTTTTTAATGGTTCATGCGGATAATAAATATGTTTTACAGGATCGTACTTAATTATCTTGCCCATGGGTTAATCATTTGTTCAAGATAGCTGAGTCCTAGGATGCACCCGAGGGGATCGATGAATCAGTTTCCATCATAATAGAGGGGTCATCTGGTACTTCAATCCATACACGTGATAGTGTGGGGTTGGAACTAGACAATGTGCCCTACACTGCAAAGAGAGCTGATCGGGTCATCAAAAAGACCATCGGAAAAGCCAAATCAAAGATTCCGAAGCGCGAACACCCTAAAGAGGTGGCCTCAACTGTCGAAGAGCCAAGGGTGAAGCGAATACGATTCAAAATGCCTGTTTGAGGTAAGTAAGCTTGGTGCACTTATTGTATTGTCATTTTCGTCTTATTCATTTTTTTTCGTTTTGACCGCTTACATGAAACTAATGTCTTCAGACCTGACTCGAGAAGTGAGGAGACAGGAGCTAGAAACCATTATCAAGGAGGAGGAAGTTCCAACGGACATAATAATTGAGGAGGAAGAGGTTGGCAAAGATCAAGTGGAAGTGACGGAAGAGCTGGCAGAAGGCACCATAGAGACAGAACTAGTCAATGACCGGGATGGTGTTGATGAAATGTTCAGTAGCTTCTTTAAGGGAAGATTGAACCTTGGTGACCCTCCAAACCGAGAAGGGGAGAGAGAACATGGTATATTCCCTTTTTTTATTGCATTTCTTTGTGAATCATTGTTTCTATGGTGTTTTAGTTTTATGTTTTTTATCACTTCCAGACGAAGATAGGACGATTCCTACGATGTGGTTGGAAGTGCCAATGATAGTGGCTCCCCCTAAAACGACCCTTGAAGCTAATCCATCTCGCACTCATGAATCATTTACTTGGACCGAGATGCCAAGAAAAATGGATTTTTTCACCAGTATTATCAACGAGGTGGTTGAACGCATTCAGCAAGCCCACCCTGAAATAGGTACAGATGTCTTAAGTGTTTTGTAGCCTTCGAGTTTCACGCTCCTTTTTACCATCTAAGGTCTAATGCCTGTTCCTTTCGTATGTGTAGGAGCTAAGCTGAAGTGCGATCCGTCTAAGACCATTTGTATTGAGAGCTTGCCTGAACTACCACCAGAAATTGAACAGATACCGAGACAGGTCTATGACGAGGTGGCGGAAGGTCTTGTGCATAATGCCAAATCGCTTTGGACCTGTAGGTGCTCCAATAGCTATGGTTGCAAATCCAGGAAAAGGAAAAAGAGGTTTCCAAGTTATTAGCTGAACGTGATGATCTCAAGGCTCGTTATGAGTCACCTCGGCTAGACTAACAGGTGATCGTTCTTGGCGAACTTCCGAGCTCACTTATACTAGATATTGGAACTTGCTAAATCGCCATGCATCACTGACTCAGAAACTAGCAGATCGTAAGGCCCAGATAGATCTACTGAACCTCAAGTGCCAGGATTGGAAGGTTTTCGCTTCCAAGGTGCATAAGTGGGGTCAAGATGAGAAGAACCACAAGCATCATTACAAGAAATCATTGAAGGAAGTATCCATAGAAAAGCGTCATTTGATACAAGAGGGCCTGGGTCTACGTTCTGCATTTGATACCTTTGCTAAGAATACCACTGTTGAGATGGAATCTCCCACGAGGGTGATTACAACTGCTTCTAGGGAGGTCTCTGTGGGTGAATTTCCTTTGAAATGTCCCACATGGTCAGTGGTTGACAAGGGGAAGGCGTTACCAAACATCGATCTGGGCCTTAATGGGACTGACTAGGCTAGCATCTCAGAAGAAGAAATTCTCCATCGATTGGAATTTGGTTTAGGGGTGTCTCCTATGGTAAGCATTTTGTTGTTATGAAATTTGTTCGTTGAGTAATGTTTGGGAGTTTTCTCTTTGTTCTTGTGTTGATTGTTTCTTTTGCATTTTATAGGGTCAAGGCGACAACGATGTTCAAGAAGGTTACCCCAACGGAGTGGGGACCCATGGTGTCGGTGGATCTGAAGGGGACAACCCTCCCATCCCTGATGTTTAATTTTGACTTTGAAACCATACCAGCTCATATGTTAACATGAATCGTAAATTGAATGTTTTACTTTGAGTTGTATTGCACTGATGAATGGAATCAATTAACTATTGTACTTGTCATGTCTGTATATTTTCATATATATTTTATTTTTTTTGTGAATTTTGGGTTTACATGTAAACACGGTGCGGCAACGTAAAATGTTTTGGTTTGTTTTGTTTTTTAAGTGCAATGCACGGAGTGGGAATGCAAGTAGGAATGTAATTATAATCGAAGGATAATTGTGAAAAGGAAAATGTGAAGAAAAACTGAATATAAGCATAAATTCAAACGATGAACTTGAATTTGTGAGAAAAACAAAGTGTAAGAAAATGGTTTAGTTTAAGGCCATTTCAGGCTCCATGCACTAGTTTAAGGCCATTTCGGGCCATGTGTAAACAAGGAAAGTTTCAGGTAACGCTGGTGGATTTCTTGGTAGACCGACCATTTCTGATCATGGCTAGTTTTATGTCGTTGCGGACATGTGATAGTTTAACGTCGTTTCGGACCGTGGATGTAGTTTAACATTTTTTTGGACTTGAATGTCGTTTATTGGTTTAGTAATTTTTTGATTTTCCTCATTTTAACATTAGGAGTAGCGTTAACGGGTATGATTCTATATTCAGTGTCTCCTTCGCTGATCATGTTGAATGGTAATTCAGCCCAAGGGACCTTCGATGGAACAGTTCCCACGTTGGTACTTTCCGGTGCTTCTGCATGTATTATGGTTTCTGTGTCTGTTGTAGTTTCTAAGTGAGATAGTATATGTAAGATTTTAGGCCCGAGTATTTCTGTGTTGGGTAAATTTTCCTTTGTGCATCTTTGTTGTTCATTTGTACCATCTTGTTTAGGTTCTTCGAACTTAACCTCCGAGCCTTGGTCTGTATCTGTGTGTGATGAGATGGTAGGTGTAGTAGCCTCCCTGTGTATAATGATTTCACCACCTTCATAAGGTAGGTGAATCTCTTGGTGTATGGGGGAAGAGACTGCTTTCAGTTGGGCTAACCAAGGCCTTCCTAGTATTAGATTGAACCCTGGCATTTCATCGATGACCACAAAGTCAGCAGATGTGGGGAATTGATCCCCTGCTATAAAGTCCAAAGTCACAATGCCTTTCACTACTACGCATGATCCACTGAACGATTTCAAACATGTGGTGGTAGTTGGTCTAATTAGCTCTGTAAGCCCCAATTGTTTGACGATGGGATATGACACTACATTTGTAGCGACTCCATCATCTACATGCACTCTATGTATCTTGAATTGATTTATTCGTATCATTATGAACATAGGTGCGGTTGTCACCTCTCCCATTTTCTCATCCACTTTGATGTTGTCATTGTGGAAACCTAATGGCTTAGGAGTTGATCCTTGAGGCGAGTACATTACCGCATGAATTGAAGGTTCATTTGGAGGAAAGTCTTCGCTTACTGGGATGGATGTCAACGTGCGCACTAGAGCTTCGTGATGGGTTTGAGAGGTTAACACCAGGTTGTATAAGCTTAATGAGGTGTTTTTTTGTTTAAGTACCTGCGTGACCTATGTTAGAGCCATTGCTAAATCTCTACTGTTGGACGTATGTTTGTCGGTAGTTATTTGGTCCATCGGGCCCAACAGTTTTAGCTCATGCGTAGTTGGTTTATCATTTTTATCCGTAGCCGTGGATCTAAACGTGTCATACCTTCCAGATGATTCACCCTCATAGCGTGTGTTTGATTTATTGTTAGGTGATGTCATGGGTATTGCATTTAGTGGTGTAGGTTTGGGAGGTCCTAAGACTAGTTGTTGGTGTTCCTTCTCCAAGCGTTCCCATGTAAGCCTATCTGCCAGAAATTCTCATGTGTGGCATGGGAGTATAGTTGGTTTCGAAACCTCAGGTTGCCTTGGAACCTATACAACGTATGGAGTAGGGTGGGGTTGTAGTTGGACGGTTGAATGCGGTTGAGTGTCAGGCTGGCCAGGCATCTTGATGACATAGGGGATCGGTTTATTTTGTGTTTGCAAAGTGGAGTATTGGTGGTCATCAGGACGTTCGAGTGTCCTAACAACATATGGAGTTGGCCTAGTTGGAGGTTGTACCTCCGCAGTTGTGACCGCAGGTGATACTCCGACTATGTAGGGAGCGGGATGAATAGGAGATGTTTGTGTGTTTGCAGTAGTAGTGGTGGGAGGTACGCGCACCACATATGGTTTTTCACGTGTTGGTGTGATAGAAGTTGCTACGGTAAGGGGTATTTGGATGACGTAAGATTTCTGTGGGGAGTATGATGGTTGAAGCACGGGTGCTTGTATAGTGGGAATATGCACTACAAATGGTTCCTTAGGCATTTTTTGCTCATGGCCGAAATGGACAGTGTTAATCCTAGGTGTTTCTGGTTCGTTATCGTAGTAGATGGTGCTAATCACATATGGTGCTTCTTTAGTATTTAGAGGATCTTTATATACGCCCATGGCCTGGTTTTGTGGTTGGACCAGATTGGCTTCATCAAAAGTGATTTGACCTCTATCGATCATCCGTTGGATATCTTATTTTAAGGTGAAACAATAGTCAGTGCCATGCCCATTACATTGATGATAATCACAAAAATGATCCATTCTAAAGCCTTTCGGAACCAAGGGCTCATCTGGCGTTGCCAGGCTTGGGTTCTCAACCAATTGACAGAACCGATCATGTCTTTGGATCGCTGTGAGGGACAAATTTTTATGTTTCATCAATCCAGCCTTCAAGAGTTGGTTGAAAAATTGCGATGGTTTTATGGGAAATGACGTATATTGAGAGGGGTCCTTCCTCTCGAAGTATCTCGTACGAATCGATGTAGGGTATTGTGATGCGGATGATTCAGGTGCTGTTGCAGGAGTGGGTTTAGCATAATTAGCAGGGGCAGCAGGTGGTTTGCTTTGTTGTCCCGCATTTACTTGTTGTGTTTCCACTACTTCTGCTATAGTTGTTTTAGCCTTTTCTTTGTCTTTATTACTATGTTGATTCTTAAAGGCTGAATATGCAAGGTCGTGGTTGTTTTGGGCAGCCTCCTCTATGTTCTTGATCTATACAAATGCTTGACTAAGAGTGCGTGCATTGAGATAATATAGTTTGAACTTGACAAAATCATTGACACCCCCTTTTAGGATGGTGAGGAGATACGTCTCCAGGATCAGCTCGTGGAGCTCATTGAGGGCAGCACTCCACTGTTGGATGAATTTTTGGATAGGTTCAAGAGGTGCTTGCTTGACCTGTATGAGGTTGTCAAGTGTTGCTTCAGGCTTCAAGTTATACTTGAACTTGGTAACAAATTGGTGTAACAAATCTTCTAGAGAAGATATTGAGTTTCGTGGCAAGGCTCGATACCAATCAAGTGCTCTCCCTGTGAGGGACATGGGAAACACTCGTAGAATGGCATGTGGCCATGCCTGAAGCAACACGCATTCTAGTCTAAACGTTATGAGATGAGCATTGGGGTCTGTCTCCCCATTGTATTTAGTTAGCGTGGGTAAGGATACACCCTTGGGTAGTGTTAGGGGCAGAACCAAAGAGTTGATAGGGTCATCGTGGTGGAAGTCCACTACCTTAAGCTCTCCGTCGATGGCTGTTTAGAGACGTTTGACCTCGTCAATTAGCTTCTGCATTAGCTTTTTGGCATCAGCCCAATCTTGGGCACTAGGTGAGATAGTAGGTTGAGGATGTTGTATAGTATATAGGTTAGATTGCTGGACAGTGGGTTGGAAGGAAGAAAGTTGGATGGTTGGAGGCTACACTTGCGGAATATTTGTAGCAGGTGGTGCTAAGGGCAGCACATTGTAGGTAAGGGATTGCTATTGTTGTTGTGGTTGTACTTGAGGGATGTTAGCTGGTAAAATTGTGTGAGGTGGTATGTTATAGTGAGGGAGTTGATGCGGTTGAGCACCAATCGCTGCCCATTGCCCAGTCACATTTTGTGTAGGAACACCCTAAACTTGTTGAGTTACAGTTGTAAAGGATTCTCCTTGGGTTTGGATTCGCGATATATAGTGAGCGGATGTAGAAGCTGGTATCACATGTGGCATCCCGATCACTCGGGGTGGGAAGGTTGCTCCTACATTATTTTGAGGAGGTTGTATTTGCGAGAATGGGGGTATTGTTGCAACGGGAGGAATAGCATGGGGAAGTGTGTTGAGTTGCGGATCAGTTACAGGAGGAATATGGATAAGGGTAGATGATTCATGTTGAGGTATCTATGCTTGGATGAATTTAAATGGTTGGAGGAATGTAGCTTCCCCTGTGGTTGGATAAAACAATGGCTTTGCATAGGTCTGTGGATTGAGGATATGGTACGAATCTTCATGCTCGGACTGAGCTGCGAAGTCATCCTCCTCTTCCAATTGAGGATTTGCCACAGGCTGGTCTAGAGACTGACTCCTTTGTAGGAGGAGTTGTCAGATGAGCTCAAAGTAGTGCTCTGAGAGAGGGATAATATCGTACAGGGATGGGATGAACTCATGTCCTCCCCTATGGAAGAGTTTGTATTGTCTTCTAACCTCCATTTAGGTTTGATCCACAGCGAGGCTGGCTTGTATTTTTATGCATATGAAATTGTATTGCTCTTGAGTTATAATGTTAAATGATGGGTTTTTCCCTTGCAATCTGAAAGACTATTGAGACCCTGCTATGGGTTGTACTATGGGTTGTTGAATGGCCATGGTGCCTACGATGTCTATGATGGAGTTGGTGGAAGGGTTGGTGTTGGTAGTGTTCATGATGAATGGTTGTGAATATAGCATAGTAGAAGGGATATGAAACTGGTATACTTATCAGAGCGTATGCCTAAGTTCACAACATACAGCATATGGACTAGATCTCAGCGTATAGGCTCCAACGACCAGCGTATAGAGACAGTGTACAGGTATACGTTAAAACGTGTAGGTAGAGTAGCGTATAGGTCTACTAAGCAACATAGAGAGAGTCTACAACGTACAACGTATAGGTCTGCTAGGCAGCGTAGATAGAGTCTACAATGTACAATGTACAGGTATACTGAGCAATGCGTAGACAGAGTCTACAGCGTACAGCGTACAAGTATACTGAGTAGCGTAGACAAAGTCTACAGCGTACAGCATAAAGGTCTTCTGGGCAGCGTAGACAGAGTCTACAGTGTACAACGTATAGGTATACTGAGCAGCGTAGACAAAGTCTACAGCATACAGCATAAAGGTATACTGAGCAGTGTATAGATAGAGTTTACAGTGTACAGCATAGACTGAGCAGCATGTAGACACTTGGAATTTTGTAGAACGGGGTGTAGATCTGGGAATTTCAGAGCTGGGTTTGGTGTCGATGCGATGTGAATCTGGGAGGATCAGGGTATGAGATCACAGTAAGTTTAAGCAGTTTCAGGCCCTCCTTCTAGCGTCATTTTCTGTACCATTTGAAATCATTGGTCTCCGGCTGGAATGAAACAGAAACCAGGAGATCCCCGAATAAGCACAGAAGACCCTACCTTCGCTTGAGGGCAAGCTTGAATTAATGAAGGCATAGTACCTTGAGTGGTCCGCACGCGGATTAGGCAAGGATTTCCCCGAATGTACACCGATATACTGTACGCTGGGTTATACGTAAACGATATAACTAATGTAAAACGAAGCGTAAACGTACAGGAACATAAATAATAAGCATGCAATAATGAACAAAAAACTGTAACAAATCTTAGCAAAATAGATGTGATAATATTATTGTGAAACTGAAAGTTACAATGCACTAGTCTAACGTAGTTGTGAATCTGACACAAGGCGGACGAAGAGCCCCAGTGGACATGAAGGGATGATGGTGTGCTGGTTTGAACTGCAGGCACAGCGTGAAGGCTGTATGCTCAGCGTGCAGGGTTGAGGTCCAGCGTATAGGTTTTTGTTTTACTTTTTGTTTCTTTGTGTCTTTGGTTCTTTTTTTTGTCTCAAGTTTTGCTCAAAATTGCCAACCCAGATCTAGTGAAAAATTGAGGTTTTTATACAAGTTTAGACGTTATACTTGGGTCTGAGAGGGGATTGGCTATGGAGTGCTGGACTCTCAGGTTGGGTGACATGTGGCTTGTTGACTAAGTGCGAAAGAATGAAATTTTACAAGTGTACAGCGTGCTGCACACCAGTGTATACTGCTGTACGCCAGCGTATACATGTTGGACGTATGACCTCGGTGTACAGACTTGATCAAAATAAAATAAGTCGTTTGGCCTTCAGATTTAAATTTGGATGTCATGAGAATGCTGCTTGTGGATGTTCAACTTGGTTGACCTTGATCTGACACGGTTCTGGAGAGCTATGATTGGTAGACGTTGTGCTACACACTGGTCGTACACGTTGTATCTGCTAGGCGTATACTCCGAGCGTACACGCTGTATCTACTCGGCGTATACTCTGGGTGTACATGCTGGGCGTGCAGGATGTACATGCTCAGCGTATGAACTCCAAAATGGATGATGTCGAGACCAAAATTCAGCTTTCTGGAGCCCATGATGACACTTGATGATTGCTCTATTTGTGTGAGTTGATGCTTTGTATAAAATCTTGTTCTGAAGTGCTATTTCCATGCCATCTTCGAGGGTTGCATGCTAGGCAACATCAGTCATACATGCTGAGTGTACATGTGAGGCGTGTACGCTAGGCGTATACACTAGGAATGCATGCTGGGCATATACGCCTGGCGTATATGCTGCATACTGCATATTTAGTGCAAATTAAGTATCTTGAGCTCCGAGGTTGCCATGTTTGGTGCTAGATATCGTTGTGGTTATCTGTGGGTCCCAGGGAACTGTTTCTTGTTGGGTTCAACTATGCTTGAAGCTGTCTGTGGGGCCCTTAAGCTTTAGTCACGCTGGGAAGTGTCATGACTTAGCTCGATTCTTGTTGAAGAAGTACTAAGCTCATAATTTTGTGGTGTTTCAATTGAATTATTGGATATCAAAATCATAAATTTGAACTTGCTATTGAGTTTAGAAGGCTACATTATTTTAGAAATGACTATTCATATGTTAAAAATCAACATTGTATGTCTGAGTTATGCTAAAATTAAGATTTTGAGCATGTTAAAGTACTATGTTGCATGAGTAAAAGATAATTTTCAAAGTTTCATGATATAGATATGATTTTACCATTGCATCCAAGAGGTTGAAGTCTATAGGAAATGACTCTTTTTTGTTGAAAAAAACCTTTAGAATTAAAATTTATGGCTTATGGAGTTGAAAACCTTAGGCATAGAAAATGAGACTTTCCTAGAGGTCACCCATCCTAGTACTGCTCTACAGTGAGCATGCTTAATGATAGAATTCTTATCTCACTTGCTACCAAGGCACTTAATTCATTTTTTGGTACATTTTTCTCCATGTTTTAAATTTAATTTTTACTACCTATTTTATTGGTGTTTTCAAATTTTCCATTAACTAATGTAAAATTTTACTATTGATGGAAGGAAAGATTATAAGATGTCCATATAACTCCATGGGAGGTAGGGTTCCATGGTGTTCACAATGTTCATGAAGCTTCATGGAAGGGAGGATTCCACGATGTTCATGAAGCTCTATGAATTGTCAAAATTTATGAAAGTTTTCTCAGTAAAATTGATGACGAAGGTGGGTGCAACATCAATGATGTAAGCAATGGAAATGGTATGGTGGTGATGGTTGATAGATGGAAAGGCAACATCAGCAATATTACATCTAAAAACATCAATGGTTGGAACACCAAGAGGTTATCAGGTGTACACCCTAAACCCTGGATCCATGCGAGAGCCGTGTTGGAGAAAATGGAAATGGGGTACCCTAAATAGTCTAGTCGATTAGACAGGGACTTCCACGATGTACAATAACCTTTTGTGAACAATTTTTTTTAAAATGTTATGCGTGGAGATTGAAATAAAGAAAACCATAGCACACAAAGTTGTAAAAGCATAGAAAAGTATGTAACTAAGCAATAAATGTGAACTGATACACAATGATATAAAATATATGCTATAGTGAAATGAAATGAGCTTAAGTGAGAGAATCCACTACCCCAAAATCAGGGGATTTTTCTTTTGATTGAGTGATGAAAGTCTACAACTAGGATGCAGTACTAGATAGGCATAGTTAATAATGGAACGATATGGTCATAGCTCCTGGACTGCTGCTAATGATGTCCTAATAGGGACTGATGAGCCAGTGCTTATCGGGCTGTTATGCTAGGTTGAAGAGATATCCAAGAAGTGCTACTACAGGGATTCGCTATTCACCAAACTTATGCTTTCCAACCTCCTTGCCAAAGCCAATTGCCAAAATGCCAATTTCTAGAAGCTAATTTCCATAAAGCCAAATTGAAAATCCAACCCCTTGAACATTGTTCACTAGGTTATTTATAGAGCCAAGAGTAGGAGAAAGACATGGTTTGGATACCATGTGTCCTAGATCCCACATGGCACAAATCATGGATGTGCGACGCTGATATGCGGTGCTACACTGTAGTGTTATGTTGATGTGCTACGCTACTGGAACAATGCTAGAAGTAAAACTTTCTAAGCTATGACCATATCATTCAAACTGCATGTGCCAAAATCCAGGGGACTACCATGTTTTTACAAAAACTACCAATGACAAATGCAAAGTGGAGCCTACACTCCAGGATTACATCTTCCCCTCTCTTACGAGTAGGTTCAAGCATAGGAACAACTTTAGGAATCAACAGCGGGTGCAAAATAATGCAAACTACTATTCTTGTCTACTGAGGAGATACTAGAGCAAAAATAAATAGTGCCAATGAGTTCTGGAGCTACTGGAGGTGTCCTGAGGCTTCTCCACAAGTGTTACACTATCTACATTGCCCAACATAGCTGTGTAGTATGAACACTTTGCCTACTATGCTATGCTACGCTAGGTAGCATAGCATAATGTAGCACTCCTCTTTTGCATGAATTTTGTACAAATAACTAAAAATATCATTCTGACACCTAGTCAAGAAAGAAAATTTAGTAATTGGCAACCCTTCTTTTCATGTTGGGAGGTCTTAGGACCTATTGATTTCATCCTTGGGATAATTTTGGGCTTTGAGTCCTTGCTACACTGTGTTACACTATGTAGCATAGCATAGCATAGTAGTCAGTCTACCATGAATTTGAGCCAAAACCTACAATGCTTGCTAGGAGACTTTGATTGAGACTTAAGGGTGAAGTGGGACAAGTAGTCTTGGAGGTTAGAGCATGTCCAAGTGTAATTCTTTTGCTAGAACAACTTGGTGGAGGACCTTCGTGCATTCTGACCTTGCTACGCTGTGTAGCATAGCATAGCGTAGCACCTAGCTTGGCCTAAATTTTGACTCACTTTGTAAATGTTCTATCACAGGATGTCATTCATGTCCTGGGGTGGTAGTAGAACAAGCATTTTTGATGGTCAAAGAATGGACAATTTTGTTTCATATGTTAAGGTAGTTTGAGGAAATATTGTCATGTCCTACTACCTTGTGCTATGCTATCAGCATAGCACAACGTAGCACCTAAAATGGGACAACTTTTGTAAAATTTGCCATGTTTTTTACATGTTATGCTAATCATACTTCAAGGATGAAGTGGTACAAGGCATCTTGGAGGATTGAACCATTTCCAATTGTATCTTTCCTGTGCCTGATCAATCTCCACACGACCTGCTATGTTGTGTAGTGTAGTGTAGCATAGAAGGTTTCGTAGTTAGAAAACTTACTAAATTGTTTAGTCCATCCTAAAAGGCTTTGACAACTCCTAGCATGGCCCCTGGGTAGACTATCAAGTAGGTCATGTATCAAGCTAGGTAAGCTAGAGAGTGTAGCAAGCTTGTTAGCCTAGGAGATAGAAAATTTATCAAACTATATGGTCTACCCTCAATGCTCCATTTGTGCAAACTGGCACTACAACTGGGTGCTACGCTAACTTTGGTGAGGAGTGTAGTAGGCACACTTAAACATAGCCTTATAGGTGCTAGGAATTCTAGGGTGTCAAACCATTTGTACAGTCCATCATGGAATTACACCCAGAGAATCATGATGGCCCAAAATTGATGGTGTTTCACTAGCCCCTCTTTGTCGATGTCTGGAGGATTTTCTTGAGAGACATCTATAAATAATATGAAACACCATGAATTATAAGACACCAACATCATTCTTCAATGCCTACTTCGATGATGCTTCACTATGTTTGAGAGTGCCTGGAGGGCGATGTAAAATAGGGGGCAAGGGATGGATTTGAGGAAACAATGTTAGGGAAGAAACAAATGTAGAATGTAATGTCGTGAATATTGTTTCCATAGTGCAATCCCTTGTTGGAATGCTTATGAGGAAGTAAACACACATGGGTGTCCTTCTTTTTGGATCTCAACCTCTCACCAGAGTGCTTAGAGATGCTCAAGCTATAGCTGAAATGATTACAAAGTAGCTATTTTGCCAATTTTTTTCTGGGCACTTTTTTTGAGTTTTTTCGTTTTGTGCTTTGTGTGCTTTTTGTTGCATACTCATGTTCATTCAAAGGCAATCTTGTTGTCACTATAATATAGGTGTTTCCTCCCTAAGATGAGTTGTGTTACATCCATGTGGGGCTTTGACATGCCTACAAAGGCTTCCCATGGGACGAGTTGCATTACATCCATCATGGGCCCAGTGGTTAAGCATGGGAAAGGGTTTCATATGTATTGGAGAAGCTTACAAAGAAGATGTCAAAAATTATAAGGATAGGGAATGGAGGATAGGTTGGCTAAAGGGATAGTAGGGTATGCACTCTCAAGTAGCTAGACTAGTAGAAGCGGGTACTTTGGAATGATGTAGTATCTTGCTCTCATGGTGGAATGCATTTTTGAATGATTCCATCTTGGCTTTTATCCTGCAAACACAACAAAGAGAAAACCAAAGAAAACAACCAACATGTGAAGTGTGGGCAAAGTCCTACTTACCCGGGACACTACCAGGGTGGCAAGTATTATATTTGATGTGTGCAATGTCCAAAGTAGGAAGGCCAGTGTAGGCTTTGGTAGCAGCAGGCTAAAAAGTTTCAACAACCCCACTAGAAATGAGCATTGAAGAGGCTAGGAGCGATGATGATCCTGGTGCTTAGGAATCCCCGCTGAAGGTAAGCATCATGAAATCTAGCTATAAGGTGAACAGCCTAACAGCTAAATGCCCATTTGGATTCTAACGATGGTGAGGGCTAAAGGATGATAGCATTGTGGCTGGGCCACAATAGCGTGGGGACTCCAGTAGTAGGTGCTAACGATGAGAGCTGTGACCAAGATGATTAGCAGTGGTAGTGGTAGCACTAGAAGGTCAGCAAGATGTCAAACGACATCTCCGAAATATCAGCAAGATGCCAAGGATAGCGATGCTACATGTGTTCCAGAGGATTTTTTCTTAACGATGTGAACTTCATTCTAGAACTTCAACATCCCACCCCATCTTCCTAGGAAGCTTGAAGATATGCACACTCGCTTGTTCACAAGTTCACATGTGTGAATCCAGAGGTGTTGCATTGCAAACCTAGTTTTAGGTCCTAGCAGACCTCTGAATTTGCTAGTTTAAGGTCCTAGTAGACCATGATGTGCCAGTTTAAGGTCTTGGCAGATCAATGTGGTAGTTTAAGGTCTCAGTAGACTCCTGTGCTAGTTTAAAATTGTAGTGGATGGGGGATGGCCAGTTTAAGGTCATAGTGGACCATGCTGTGGGTGCTAGTTTTACGTCATGGCCCAAATACATGATTTTCTAGTTTAACATCATAGCAAACATTCTGTGCTAGTTTTACATCATAGCAGATGATCTATGCTAGTTTTACATCGTAGCAGATGATCTATGCCAGTTTATAGTCATAGTAGACTATCTACTTACCTTGCTTTACATTTGGCACACTCTTGCATGTTAAGTGTAGTATGGCTTCAGGTACAAATGATTGATGGGATTTAGGAATTCGTTGCCATCTAAGTCAGCCAGTTTGAATGCCCCATTCTCATATGCTTTTGTGACTACAAAGGGGCCTTCCTAGTTGGCTACAAATCTGCTCACGAGTTCATGAATGGCCTTGAGGACTAACTTCCTGTTCTTTATCAGTCATTAGTGTAGATTGCAATGATGTTTCCATTGTTGCTTGTTTTGGTACCATTTGATGTGGTGAAGTGTTTGGGTGCAATCCTCCTGTACAGAGCCCAGGTCAATGATCCTTGAATCATTGTTTTGAGCCTCATCCACAATGTTTGAAAGGATCATTCGAAGAGATCGAACCTACAATTCAAGAGGTAACACTACTTCAAATTCATATACAAGACTATATGGATTCTTACCTATAGGTTTTCTGCATGTCATGCGATAAGCCCAAAGCACATAGAGGATTTTCTCGTGCCATCATCTCTTGCTACTACTAAGCATCTTTTTTAAAATGTTGATGATGAATTTATTAGTAGCCTCTACTAGGCCATTTTCCTGGGGGTAATATGGTGATGAAAAATAATGTTTAATACCAAGACGTTTGTAAAAGGCTTTGGTTTCTGCACTACTGAATTGTGGCCCATTATTAGTAACAATAGTCATGGGAAAGCCAAATCATGTAACTATATTGTCTAACATGAACTTGCAAACTTGTTGGGACATGGTCTTTCTTAGAGGAATAGCTTCTACCCATTTTGTAAAGTATTCAATTACAATAATAATGAAACTATGCCCTACAAAAGACTTAGGTGTAATGGATCCTATGATGTCTAGTCCCCAATGTTGGAAAGGCCATGTGATCTATGTGGTATGTAATTCAGTAGGTGATACGTGTATAAGTTTCTCATGGCATTGGCACACATCACATGTTCTAAACTTGGCAATGCAATCATGTTCCATGTGAGGCCAGTAGTAGCCTAGATGCCTAATCTTTACTGCCATAGCTCTAGGAGTTATGTGCCCTCCACATAGTCCCTCATAGACTTCATCAACAATTTTTTGTGCTTCACCCCCACTAACACTAGCTAGTAATATCCCATCATAAGAGCGTTTGCATAGGGTGTTGTCTCCTATGAGGACATATTGCCGAGCTCATTTTCGTAGTGCATCCCTTTGGGCAGGTGTCAGGTTGTGTGGGCGTTCACCATGTTGGAGGTATATTTTAATGTCGTCATACCATTCTTGAGTATGCGCTGCACTTATAGATGTGATGTGTACCATGTGAATGATAGAATCGGTGCATTCCACTATTGAAGCGGCCAAGGTAGCAAACATATGTGATGGCACGCTTAGCGCTAATGTGGCTAATGCATCTACTATAGTGTTTTCATTATGGGGCATATGTTGGACGTCTAGGGTTACGAACTACTTTAGCAAATACTTGGCCAAATCACAGTAAGGCTATAGATGTTATGCTTTGCAAGTGTATACCTTTGTTACTTGGTTAAAAACTAATTGCAACTCACCTCGAATTGCTAAGCTTTGGATCCCCAACTCCCAGGTCGCTTGGATGCCTCTAAGGAGACCCTTGTATTCCGCTACATTATTTGTGTAAGAAAATGTGAAATGATATGCAAAAGGTTATATTTCCCTAGAGGAAAGTGTGAGAACAGCAGCAGCACTGCCACCATGTGTAGTTGAGGCACCATCAAAATGTAGGATGGCTTCAAAGTTTGTGGGTACGAGGCTTATGCTATTAACATGTTCATCTAGGAATTTAGGTTCTATCACTGCCTGGTCATTGGTAGGCAAGGCTATAAGTTGTGTAGCTATAGCTTGACCCTTTATAGATGGTTTTGCTACATAGTGTAGGCAAAATTCCATGGTTATGGCCTTCCATCGGGCTATCCTACTACTTTCATATATGTTGGTTGTAATAGCCTAAAGTATGTTATCCTTGCAAATAACATTTACTTGGCTTCGAAATAGGTAATGCCTCCACTTTTTAAGTGTAAACACTAAGATAAGATAGATTTTCTCTACTTCATTGTATTTCATTTCATAGGCTACCAATGCATGAATTAGATAGTAGACAGGGATTTCAGAACCATCATCCCTTTTTGGCATAGCAACGTGGTGATAGACATGTCTAAAGTGGCCAAATAAATGTAAAGGTTTGTCTCTTAATGGAGGGTAAATAGTGGGAAGATGGACAAGATCTTTCTTTAAGCTATCAAAAGCTTCTTGACATTGGTTGGTCCATTCAAATTTGACTCCCTTTTTTAGCAGGTGTTGCATTAGATGCAATTTGTCAATTAACCTTGCGATAAATCTTCTTATGAATTATACCCTGCACTATAGCCTGCGTAACTCCTTAAGGTTTGTAGGTGGTGCCAAGTTAACAATGGCCTTAACTTTATTGGGATCCACGTGTATCCCCATTTCTAACACTAAAAAACCTAGCATGCATTCGATTTTGACTCCAAAAAACACACTTTCTGGGGTTGAGGCGAAGTTCATATCTACGACATCATTGAAGGACCAAGTTTAGGTAGTTTGCATGATTAGTAGCTTTCTCAAATTTAATAGCTATATCATCCACATAATCATTTAGCTTTTCTAAAACATAATCACTAAAGATGTAGGTCATCACCAGCTAGTACGTCGCTCCTACATTCTTTAGCCCAAAGGGCATCATTTTGTAATAGAAGGTTCCCCAAGGGGTCATGAAGGTAGTTGTTAGCTAATGTTCTAGGTTTATGTAGATGTGGTTATAGCCTAAGAACCCATCCATAAAGGATAGTAAAGCACGACCAGCTCTAGTTTTGATAAGTTGGTCGATGCTAGGCAATGGGAAATCATCCTTAATTGTTTCCTTATTCAAATCCCAGAAGTCTATATAGATTCGTATACCCCCAATTTTCTTTGAAACGACTACAATGTTTGATACCCATTCCAAATAATCAACCATCCAAATGAACCTAGCCTGGTAAAGTTTAGTGATTTCACTATGTACAGCTACTGCAATATCTAGTTTGATCTTGTGGGATTTTTGTTTGACCACCTTGATTCATGAATCTAGTATGATGTTGTGTTGTATGATGCATGGGTCTAAGCTTGGCATGTCTTCGTACAACCATGCAAACACTTCAGCGTTATCATTTAGGACTCTAGAGATGCTTTGTTTAACCTGTGACTCTAGTAACAAGCTAACTTTTAATGTTCTTGCCTCCCCTTTGGATGTAGTCATGGGGATTCCAATGAGGGGGTCCTCAGTTACATCCCTAGCTTCTAAATCTAAGGCCTAGACTAGGTGTTCGGGCTAGTCCAAGGGTATTTCTAAGGACACTATGTTGGTATCATAGGGGGAAGGTTCTAAGTCTACCAACTCTATGTTTAAGTGTCTCATAAACTGGCTGTGAGGCCCTATTAAAATTAAGGGCAAACGGAGATCATCATGTGTAGTCATTCTTCCAAGAAACCTCTAATAATAAGCAAACAAACAAAGTCAAGTGATACCTGCTTAAGATGACAACATGCAATGAAATATATGCAAATTAATTATGTAATGTTAAAAAGTAGCCAGTTTAAGGTCTTAGTGGACCACAACCATGCAAAATTGTACATTGAAATTGCCAGTTTAAGGTCTTAGCAGACTACCACTAGGTTTAAGATGTAAAGAAAATGCTATAATTGCTAGCTTAAGGTTGTAGTGGACCA
Organism: Gnetum montanum; assembly: GCA_015680685.1. NCBI lineage: Eukaryota > Viridiplantae > Streptophyta > Gnetopsida > Gnetales > Gnetaceae > Gnetum > Gnetum montanum. The sequence continues at coordinate 42,678 of MNCI01027526.1, forward strand.
TAACCATGTAACATTGTAAGTTAGAATTGCTAGTTTAAGGTCGTAGTGGACCATTATTAGGCAAAATCATAAGTCAAGGTTCCCAGTTTAAGGTCATAGTGGACCATGACCATGCAACATTATGAAAATAAGCTAGAAATATTGGTGCATTAATATGCTATGCTACAACTATGTGCTACACTACAGTAGACATGGGGTCTCCCATGCTACGCTATAGTAGACAGGGGTATTTTTTGTTACATGTGGGATGCGGGATGTCCCACATTACATGTGAGACATGAAATACCCTGGAAAGTAATAGGTGTTTTAACCTTGTAGGCTATAAATAGGGGATTACCCATGGTAATTTTGTCACTTTCACTATCAGAGCTAACACCCATAGCACAACATAGTTGTGCCGAGAGACAACGTAGTAGTCATAGTGTAGAAGTTGATACACCTAAGTTTGTCAACAAGACAATGGCACGTAGGAGTGAATGTAGGCATCAGGGCCTTGCCAATGTAGACAAAGGTGAACGCACCTTGCAACGTCTTCCTAGGGCATGCATTGAGGAACTGCAGGAGGCCCCATCCACTTAGTAAGTTGCTACACTACCTTTGCCCACATTGTGTGATTTGTTACATTGGACTACTATTGTCATGGCTTTGGTCACCATCGTAGCTACTACACTACGATTACTATGCACTGCTACCATTGTCACTATTGTTGCAGGTAGGGTGATGTATCATTTTGAGGGTTTTAGAGGTTTTAGGTAGTGTGTCCTACACCCCTGGTAGTGTATCATGCATCCTAGGTAGCATAGCACACGTTCTGATTTACTTTTGTTTCGTTTCATGCAATGGGATAGTGTTAGGAGTTATGCAAATATTACATATTTTTTTCTTAGGTTATGTTACCCTTCTCAATGTGACTGATCGGTTGCATTCTGTTTCTAGTGCTACATTGTTATACTGCTACATTGCTACAATACATTGTTGTGTTGCTATGCTGCTATGTTACGCATCATACAACTATTACGCTACGCAGGGCATAGCCATGGCGCTATGCATGACACAGTCGCTACTTTGCATGGGGTGCACTCGCTATGCTATGATACATGTAGCGTAGCCGCTACTCTATGTAGATTGTATTTGCTACGCTACGCTACGTGTAATGTAGTTGTTATACGATGCAAGGTGTACCTACTATGCTACGCTACTCGTAACATATCCACTATGCTATGCAAAGCATACCTTCTACGCTACACTACATGTAACGTAGCTACCATGCTGTGTAGGGTGTACCTACTATGCTATACTACGTGTAACGTAGTTGCCATGCTATGTAGGGCGTACCTACCATGCTACGCTATGCGTAACGTACCTGCTATGTTGTGCAATGTGTACCTATTATGCTACGCTATGCATCACGTATATGCTATGCTATTTAGGGTATACCTACTATGCTACACGTAACACCCTGCCACACTGCATGTAGTGTAGCTACTACACTATGCGAGACAAGTCATAGAAGTGGAACTTATACTTGACAAATGTTTGGCTTTGTTTCATTGTGCCAAGGACATACTGTTTCATACTTGGGAAAATTTTTTACACTAGAGGCTTTGCTACGTTATTCAGTAACCTTCACTTGCACACTTGTACCACCATCACTTGCACACTTGTACTAACACTTTGTGCTATGCCATGTAGGGCCATTTTGAAATCCATCTTGATTTTGATTGAGCTAGTTGAAGTTCTATGCTGCCTAAGTGCACCTGTGGCCAATGTCCCCCCTCCCCATGCACGAGTAAGGAACTAGGCATTCTAGTTCCTGGAAGGTGCACAGGAGTTCCTAGAGTTCCTCCTTCACCACTTCAATGTGATAGTGTGGTCACACTTGTAAGCCAAGACAGCCACTGTTCTTGTTGAAACATTGTTTCCCTGGGCAAACTGAAGCATCTTGAAGTTTATGGTTGATGGATCTATTGAAGAAGAAGGGACTAAGAGCTCAAATCGGCACCCAAGAGGTTTCAGACACTTGCGTTGGATTTGGGCTATGCCCAAATTTAAGTGTTACCATAAGAACAACACCTTGTTTGTTGCTCATCATATGGGCACTTTGTTCTAGAACCCACCTAGGACCATCTACTATTGTGGCAGGTGAGTCCTATGAAGATTTTTTAAGTAAGTTATATCATTTGTCTTGCATAGTTGAGATGTTTATTGCATTCTATATGTTTCTAGGTTTGTAATTGATAAGGATGGGCTCCACGATCAAGAGGGGGCATTGGCATTAGCCCAAACAGCCTTACAAGAGTTCTCTTCTACCAGGAACATGCATGCCGGTGTTATAGAACAACTTGGAACTGTGTTTAGGACCTATCCAACCAAGTATTCCAAGTTCTACCTGAAATGCAAAGAACATGGATGATTGAATGGTGAATGGACTTCTGAATGTGTGCCTATCATGAAAGAAGTTCTAGTGGAGATGCCACCATTCCCCATGTCATTCACACCTGGTGAGTTAAGTTATGCATGTTCCTTAATATACCTTTGATTGATCAATTTCTTGATTATGTTGTCTTTGTTATTTTTATCATTTTGTATGATTATTGTAGTAGTGGATGAATCCCAAGAGGTTATGGTAGTCACCCCAGGTCATGATGAAACTAACCTCTTCTTTAAGTATGGTGAAGTGGATGAGGCATAACGTTGGTTATGTAATGGGGCCCCAGCCACCCTTGTTCAAAATTTCCAAGAGGTTGGGCTTATGGACCTATTTTTAACAATAAATCCAAGCATTCTGGTTACAAAGATGCTCGCCCTTGTTGATTCCTTTACAGAAAGAGCTGGCCACTTTCACATGCAAGTGCATGATATGTAGGTGGTGTTTGAGATCACCAACAACCTTTTTGTAGACCTCTTCGGTGTCCCTTCCAATGGCTTACAAGTAGGGGATAAGACTAGTAGAGATGTAAACCATTGAGGGGACATAGAAGAGTGGCTAGGGGCGAGTAAAGATTGAAAGGGGATTTACATGCACAAGGTTAAGCTAGAGGTAGCCCATAAGGTTTACATTATCTTCTGAGCTTGTGCTTTCCCCAAATTACTCTACCAATGGAAGATCCTTGGGGTAGAGAAAGCTTGGGTTATGCAAGATGTCATGGAAGAAGGGACTCGCTATAATTAGGCCAAGTATCTCGTCGAGAGTTTGCGGGCTGAAATGGTCAATCTTTGTGAGAAGCTTGATGCACGTTTTAATGTGCATTTCACCTTTTTCATCACTTTCCTACGATGATTCATTGAATTCTTGGTGGTCCAAGAGAATGGCATCTGGGTGCTACAAGATCACACCTAGATATCCAGACCATGGATTTGCCAAGTGTTCTGCACCACTCGATCCCAAGACCCCCTAGAAGCTATTAGGGAATCTTTCTAGATAATAACAAGGGATCAGGTGGGATGATTGTTTCATGCACCAAATAGTGTTGGACCAGTGCCTACCACTAACACAGGCAATGTGGTAAAGGTACATGCCTCATTGCTGAAATAGTAAAATTAAAGTTGCTACACAAGAAGTCTAGTCCTGTGGAAGAACCTCCATGCATTAGTGAAGAGAGAGGTAGAAAGTTGTAAATCAAGGTTCGTAAAGTGCAGCCTACATCTACTAGTGAGTATGGTTTAATTGTCTTATTAGCTATAACTACCTTCATTCTTTTATATTAGAATAGCATGCTCACTTTGGATGTGTTTGATAGATGAGGAAGAAGAAGCTTTGGCCCCTGAGGTAGGGGCCCTTGCTATAGAAGAAGAAGAAGAGGCCCTGGCTATAGAGGAGGAGGCCCTTTCCACAGAGGAAGAGGCCCCTATTATAGATGAACCCTTTGTATATTGTGCCCTAGCACCTGAGGGGCACATAACAGCTAAGGATGCCACTATATTATTAAGTCAGCTTAAGGGGGAAGGGCTACAATTTAACACCAGTGAGTTTGACAGTTTTCTTAACAATGTGTCGATGGGTGATCCCCCCGCTCTCACCCCTAAGGGTTTTTTGGGTAGGATCTTTGCACTATCATTCATGTCATTTTTAGTTTTACTTTCCTCTTCTTCACCATGATACCATGATTTAATGGGCAGCGGACACTACTGCTAAGGCTCATGATTCTTCCTCCTCATTTCATCTCCAACCATGGACCGAGATCCTAGACAAATTTACCTTTATGGAGGGGGTGGTTGATAACATGTTCAACTACTTAAGGCAGATTGACCCATAAATAGGTGCATTTAGTGGTGTGGAACCTACCTTTTGTGTTATTTTGTTTGTTATTTTTCCATTTTCGCATGATTGGCACTTTCTCATGTTTGATATCCTAGCTTCCCAGCCAAAGTGGGATCCTAAGGGGATGGTTGAAGTTGATGTTGTGCCTAAACTCCCACCAGAGGTGATCGAGGTGCCTCGTGATGTATATGATGAAATAAGCAAATGTGTGCTATACTTGGAACAATCATTGTGGGAGTGTAGGCGCATCAACGAAGACCTCTAGAAGCGGATCTAGAAGCTAGAGAAGGAGAAAGCTAGCCAAGCGATCAAGTTGAAAGATCTATGGACAAGAAATGAATTCTTATTGGCCCATGACACTTCCGATGGTAGTTGGCCTACGACTATGATTGATTATGCAAGATATTGGTCAACTATAGGTGGTAAGAATGAGGCCACCCACAAGATAATTGAACAATGCTTGCAGATGGATCTACTGGCCCAAAAAAACCAAAACTGGAAAGACTATAGTATCAAGGTATATGAATGAGGTCAAGCATAGAAAAATCATAAGCACATGTACAAGGTGGAACGTGCTGCCTACCATCAAAAATATCAGGATGCTTCCATTGAGTTGCATACCCATAAGCTATTTCTTAATGTGATCAATGCTACTAAGGCCTATGAAAAATTTAGACAATAGGTAGTGGTCACTGAGTCTCTCAAAAGAGAGATGACCTTACCTTCCAGAGAGACAACTACTACTACCTTTTCTCCAAGGCCACCCACATGGATGGATGTGGAGAAGGGAAAAGTTGCTACGAGCGCTGATCTGTGGGAAGAAGATTTGACCAACTTAACTGAGGAGGAGATTCTATGGCATTTAGTGGCTGGAATGGATAAGATACCCCACAAGATGGATGTGGGCCCATCTCAGGTTAGCCACTTTCTATTGTATTGTAGTCTACCTCATGAGAGCCTTATTGCAATTCATTATTTTTTTTGTTTTATGCAAATTCCAAATGAAGATGTAGGACCTAGTGGAGCAAGAGATGAAAATACTAGTGAAGACTTGTAACATGATGGAAAATATTTTTTTTTTTTTTTTTGTAACCCTTATTGTATGGACTCAAATTTAATGAAGAGTAAAAAGTGAAACAATTATTTAATTTCTTTTGGTTAATATTTTAATAATGTGCTTGGGCCCCTTGTGGGCCCCTTGTTCTAGTTTAAGGCCATTTTAGGCCATTGCTAGTTTAAGGCCATTTCTGGCCATTGCAATATTTTAAGGCCATTTCGGGCCATTGCGATAGTTTAGGGCCGTTTTGGGCCATGCAATAGTTTAAGGCCATTCCGGCTATCGCAATGTAATTTCTAAGGATCAGTTGCCAGTATTAGGCCTTAGCAAGCGTTGGCGATAGTTTAAGATTATTCCGGGCCATTACTGAGATAATTAATGCAAATAATGATCATGATGCAAATAGTGGAGATAATGAAAATAGTGAACATAATGAAAAATTAAAACTAAAGAAACAAGAGTATTAAGGCCAAGCATTCACGAAAGTGAATTAGAGGTAGACTCTAATTATGCAATTGTTTCCTAACCCATTGTGGGTTTGGTAGAGCATATGCTCGGGAAGCTTTGTGGTCATATTCCTCTATGTTGTCATCTGCTATTTGGAAAGGCAATTCAGCCCAAGTGGTTTCCTATTCTAAGTTGGAAGTTTTGGGGGGCTCATCTATTAAACATGGAGGTTCATTGTGAATGGGTGATGCATTTTCAGAGATTTTTATCTCTAACCCTTATTCTATGTCTATATTATTTATATCCTAGGGGGCTATTTCATCATCAAATATCACCACCTCTCCACCTGTGTAGGGTAGGTGGATTTCTTGGTGTATTGGTAAGGAGACAACTCTTAATTAGGATAACTAGGATCTCCCCAATGAAACACCGGGAAAAAAAAATTACGGGTCCGCCTCAAACGAAGAGTCGTAATTCGAGCGAGAACACGCCTCAAATCTAAGGACGAGTTTACGCTCTATCACGCACGGCAGCGTGATGAGCGTAATAAGCTCCAAGGTAGTTGAGCGCACCTCGAAGCTGTCTAAAGACAAGTTTACGCTCTATCACGCACAGCAGCGTGATGAGCGTCATAAGCTCCAAGACAGTTAAAGGCGAATTTTGTCTAAGGACAAGTTTACGCTCTATCACGCACGGCAGCGTGATGAGCGTAATAAGCTCCAAGGTAGTTGAGCGCACCTCGAAGCTGTCTAAAGACAAGTTTACGCTCTATCACGCATGGCAGCGTGATGAGCGTAATAAGCTCCAAGGCAGTTAAGCAAAAATCCATGGAAATACGACGGGTTGGCACTTGTTCTTGCAACGCTCAACTGATCTTTACGCGCGTTACGCAATGATGCGTGCTCGTGCGTAGGTCAGAATGCAGCAACACGTGCGTTACGCTTCGTCACGCACAGCTGCGTGATGAGCGTAAGTTACACTTTGATCATACTCCACCGCGTGTAGCTGCGTGGAGTGTGTTACATTTACGCTGCGTCACGCACAGTTGCGTGATGAGCGTACAACAATCTTAAGCGTGTTGTTGCTACGCCAAAGTTGCGCTCATACACGCAACACAACGCGAATGAGCGCAAACGCAGCCGAGACATGTCTATCATGAGCCTGCTCTTTACACGCACAGCACGCAAACAAGCGTGTTGTGCGTAGTCGCAGTTCGACTTAAAAGAATCGCATCGGCGAAACCCGCGACATTCGGGCCCACATCATCAGGGTTGCACGTATCGCGGCCTACAAATACCCCGGTTGACAAATATACAAAAAAAGGAGGAAGGGGGACAGAGGGAAAAAAGCAAGGGCAGAGAAAACATCAGAGCAAACCAGAGCATCAGAGCACTCATCGCTTTTGTTGGCAGCAGATCAAGAGGACAAGAGCTTTTCACTGAGCAAGGACACATTTATCACCTTGAACAGAGAAACAAGAGCAACCTCTTGGCAACCGCCGCAAACACCATCCTTTAACAGAAACAGAACGCAGCGCGCCCGAGCCCAAACAGCAGATCGACCCGAAGCAAAGAAGCAGAACAGGAATCGCAGAGGTGTCTTGCCCAGTTAGCAGGTCCTGTCGTTCAAAAGATCGATAGACTTCAGAGCTTGACCATTTCTGCGCCTAAGCTTTGGCCTACGAGGTAGATCGGATTTCTGTCCAGACAGTTTTCTTGTTGTTTTGTGCTCATTTTGTATTCAGTCGTTGGGAGTCTTCTCCCATTGTAACGTAATACACACGCAAACATACACCAGATCCAGCATTGAGACATAGATCTTTGATCTTTGCAACATCCACTCTGTTTTCTCTCCCGAATCAGCATTTTTCCGGTCTTCTTTGTTTTTAACGTTATCTTCGTAGCGATCTATTTACGTCGTTGTCTCGCTCCGTTTTATGATCTCTCGCATCAAAATCACGACACATACACAAAAGTTCGTAATCGAATCGTCATCGCTTTTACTGACCCGTAAGTCCCTGTCTGATCGACAAGACCGTTCAGGGCACCGCGGATTCGTTTTTCCAGCTTAGCCCTCACGCGGATCCGTGGTTAAAGCTGTGTACACGGAACTTCGGTCGGTATTTCCAGCTGCCGACGTTTTCCGTCGTTACACCCAAGATCAAGTTAAACCCAAGCATCTCCTCTACCACAATGAATTCTGTGTTAGTTGGAAATTGGTCTCCCACCAAAAAGTTAATGTTAATGGTGGATTTGACTATGAAACATGCTCCATTAAATGATTTTAGGTAGGAAGTTGCTGTGGGCCTGATTTGATCCACTAGGCCCAACTTGTCAACAATGGGAAATAGTATCATGTTAGTGGTAGCCCCATCATCAACGTGTACTCTATGAATTGTGTATTAGCCCATCTGAATCATGATAAACATGGGAGCAGTAGTCACTTGACCCTTTTCAGGGTCATCCTTGAGGGCCTTGTCTTGAAATGTTAACTAGGTTGGCCATGGTTCTTTAGCCACATGGTGAAGCAAAATAGTGTGCATAGCCTTCTCTTTAGCTAGCATGCTTCCATTAACTAGAACAGATGCTAACATGTGAACTAAGTCCTCACGATGCACCATACAGATCATGATTAAATCATACAAGCTTAACATTGTATTCTTTTGCTTTAAAACTTGTTTAACTTGTAAAAGCACATCTAGGAAATCTTGCCCATTGTCTGGTTGTTTTCTCATCTTTGCTTCTTCTATGCATCCTAAAAGATGAATCTCCCAATGGGGACTAGGTTTATATTGAATGACAAGTTTTGTTGGCTCAGATGGTAGTGGTCACATGCTACCCATAGCCTTCAATGATGAAGTCATGGGCATAGCCAATAGAGGGGTGGGCTTAGGGGGGCCCAATGTAGTGCGTTCTCTAGCCAACGTATTCGCTAGATGCTCTTCATGTTTTCTCAAATGGGAACGTTGTGATGTAATTCCTATCATTGGACCTTGGGTTGCAGAGGGAGCTGTATGCTTGGGCACATTGATAACGAAAGGTGCCTACATTGTCATAGTAGTAGGTGGTGTAATCTTAAGCAAAAAATGTGCAGCAGATGTCTAAGGAGGAACCTTAATGACAAATGGGATTTGTAGCCTAGTTTTTGTTGATGCTTCAAGATTGTGGGGAAGTACACAAACCACAAATGGCTTGTGTTGTGACTCTGTGTTATCATCCACACCAATAGCATTAATAGTATAACCCGTATTGTTAGTATTCAATGGGTCTTTGTAAATGTTCATCGATTGGTTTTTGGGTTGAACAAGACTGCTCTCATCAAGGACCAATTTACCTTGATTAATCATTCATTGGATATCATCTTTTAGTGCTAAGAAGTATTCTATGTCATGCACGCACACTTGATGATAATCGAAGAAGCACTCTAGTCTAAAGTTCATAGGTACTGGCGAGTCATTAGGCGTAGCCACAGGGTCATGAAGGAATTCACAGTACCTCTAATGCTATTTAAGAGCCCCTTTGACATTCATTTATGTTAAATGTGACTATCTCCTATAAATTATTTTAGAAGCTCAGATGGCTTGATTGGTAATAGAGTATATTCTGAATGGTCCTTGCGCTCAAAATTTGGCCTTGCCAAAGTTTGGGTGGTAGTTGCTAAGGTCCAAGGTTGGCTAGTACTACTAGGGCTAGGTGTTGTGTTGGTTGTGGCATGAGTTTTAGATGCTTTATCCATATATTTACCCTTTTTGGTTTCATGGGCTGTAGAGGCCACCATGGTCATCATGGCTTTGCCTCTCTGCTTGTCCTTCTCTATGTGTCTATTATTATATGCTACATAGGTTGAATCCCTATTGACTTCTGCTACATCTTGGATACTCTTGGTTTGAGTGAATGCCTAGCTAAGGGAACATAAGGCCAAGTAGTATAGTTTGGATTTAATGAAATTGTTTACCACACCTTTGAAAATGGCCAGTAAATGGGCCTTGGCAATTGATTCACGAATTTCATTTAGAGTAGCACTCCATCATTGTATGAAATTTTGCATGGATTCTAATGGCTCTTGTCTAATGCTCATAAGTTGATCCAAGGTGACTTCTAGCTTCAAGTTATACTTAAAGCAAGTCACACATTGGCTTAATAGTTCTTCCAATGTTGAGATTGAGGTGTGGGAAAGCGCACGGTACCAATCTAAGGCTTTACCCTTCAAGGACATGGCAAATACATGAATGATGGCATGAAGCCATGGCTGTAGTAGTAGGGATTTAGAATTGAATGTAACTAGGTGGGAATTCGGGTCACCCTCTCCATTGTATTTTGTGAACTAGGCTAGTTGTACCCTAGGAGGCAACATTAGTGTAGGAACGGTTGGACTAATTGGGTCATCCTGATAGAAATCCATGACTTGGATGGTTTTAGAGCTAGTGGCTTTATGCCATTTAATTTTGTTAGTAAGGGTCTAGATGAGCTGGAAAGCTTGGTCCAAACTTGGGGGTGTGATAGGTGGTTGCAAGGTTGCCAAAGTAGCCATCACTGGTGGCGATGTTGGTGCAGTTGCCATTACCATTGGGGGCACTATTTGAATAATCCCTACTAGCACTGTGGTTTGAAAGGCCTACAACCTAGTAGGTGGTGCCACTGGAGTGGCTACCATTGGTGGCACTATGGGTGTGGTCATCTGTCCCATGATTGGAGTGGCCCATAACCTTGTGTTTGGTTGTGTTGCATGTGGAACTTGGTATGTTTGGGGTTACACGTATTGCTGCATATGAGATAGTTGGGTTGTGGGAAAATAGGTTATTGTTGTCCACCATGAGGTCGAGGTTGGGGTTGCTACCAATGGTGGAATGGATGTAGAGGAGGGGATAAGAACAGAACTTACATGCAACTTTGAGACGGGCATGGTGTGCACATACAGAATAGATGTTTGGTGTGGATTCTGAATAAACTAAGAAGGATGATTGGTAGGAAATGAGGTTGAAGGGCCTGCATGCTAATGTGTTAATGTCATTTGGTGACTACCCACCACCAAAGAGGGGTTGGTTTGTGGCTGGAACAACTAAAAAAATTGGTGGCTGGAAACACTGAGAGGTCGTCGGTCAGACAGTCTTAACCCCAGATCCACGCAAGGGCCGTGCTAGATAAAATAGAAACGAGGTGCCTTGAATGGTCTGGTCAATCAGACAAGGACTTAATCGGTGTCACTAAACCTTTTGCAAATGTGTGATTTGAAAATAAATTTTATAACATAAAATATTTATTATATATTCAAGGAAATGAAAATGATGTAAAATGCAATGATAAACAAGAGAATGAAGTAAACTAGAGTTAAGAAATGCACCACTTCACGATTACGACTTTGCTTTGTCAAGGTGGATACAATTGGTTTTGTGATGCTGGGAAGCACAAAGATCCCAAAAGTAACCAAGACGTTCAAAAGTAAGCCAACTATATGCTTGAACACGGATTCAAAAGATGACAATGCACAATGCTACAAAAGCCATAGAAAGGAGCTAATAGAATGCCAAACGGGGGTGCTAACTATTTGATTTTATCAACTCAAGAATGTTTACAATGCTCAAGATTGCCAACTTGATTCTTGCCGATCCAAATTTTTGCCAAACTTGCCAACAATTTTTGCCAACTTGCAAACATTTTTGTCAATTGGTTTTTCCCTTTGAGTTGCCAATTTTCCAACCCTTTGTGCATTTCTCATCAGGGTATTTATAGGGCTAGGAGCACATGAGAAATGTCGTTTGGACATCACGTGCCCTACACCCACAAGGTGTTGACGTGTCCATGTTCCATGGACATGCAAAGCTGTTTGATTGATGAGCCTGCCATGTTGTAATTACGTTGTTAGAACATGGAGATGTGTGCCAATGATGTAAACAAGTGAGACACATTTTATGTAGCATAGCGGTTTACTATGCTCTACTATGCTTTGGAGCATAGCATGTTGGCGTAGCATAGCAGCTGCTTGCTACGCTATGTAGCATAGCATAGCATGGCCACCATTTTGTAGAAAAAACTTGCATTGGAGCCTATTGCATGTGTTGAAAACCTTTGAAGTGTTTTGATTGGTTCTACATGTTTGCTATGCTATGCTACGTTGCATAGCATAGCATAGCGTAGCAGTTTCCCTTAACATGTGAAAATGCTGACAATTTGAAATTTTGTTCTTTGCAATGTGGAGGCTTTGAACTTGTTGATCTTGCATTTTGAGATATCTTTCATCATTCTTGCATCATCACTACGTTGCGTAGCATAGTAGCCAACATAGCCTGCTCTTTTGCTTAATTTTTTACTCTTCTAGTGAAAGGAGTTTTACTAAAAAGACTTGAAGTTGAGCAAAGCAACTAGTTTTGAAAGGCTGGAAGTGCTTGCTAGGTGTAGTTGAAATCACTAAGTAAGTTGGGCCTTTTTGTCTTACTTTTGCTACGATGTGCTATGCTACATAGCGTAGCATAGCATAGCACTTTCTCCTACAACTGTCTTTTGAGGCTTGCCATGCTACATAGCGTAGCTTAGCATAACAAAATTCTTGACTAGAAAACTTGCGGAACTATTTTACACAACTTGAGCACTGTTCACAACCCCACACATCGTTTCTGAGTAGACTGTCAGGTGGATGAACCACCCAAGTGGGTAGGCCAGAGAGTTCGTTGGGCCTGTCAACACTGGATGTAGAAAATTTTCCAAACTGGACAGTCTAAACTCAGAGCATCCATTTCTTACCAAAGTGACATGACGCTACCTGAATTCCAAGGACCTGATGAAGCAAGAATTCCTTGAAAATTTAGGGTGTTTCATTGGTCCTTCTTTGTTGACGTCTAGAGGATGGACCCAAGAGACATCGACAAAGAATACAAAACACCACAGAAGAAAAAATGCTAACAATGTTCTTTGGTGATCTCCAAGATGTCGCTTAGCTATGCTTGAGAATGTTGCATTAGTTTTGCAGAGGAGAGGAAAGGGCTAAGCAAAGAGGGAAAGAGGTTTAGGAAAATGCTAAAGATGAAACTTAGCAAAATCCCTTGTTGGAGTACTTGTGAGGGAGTTGTTTGCGTGGTCATCTATGCTTTTGCTGACCTTCGACCCCTCATCAAAATGTTTAGAGAGGGTAATTGTGAAATAGCTTATGTGCCATTTGTTTTAGGCACGCTTTTTTTTTCTTTTTCTCTATGCGTGAGATTTTTCTCTCTTATGCTTTTCTCTTGCTATTTTGTCGTTTACATTTGCAAAAAACCTTCTTGTAGGACAAGTGTTTCTTTCCCAGGATGATTTGTGTTACATCCATATGAGGGCTTTAACCTACCTACAGATGCTTCCCATGTGGCGAGCTGTGTTACACGCATCATGGACTTTGTGGTTGAGCATATCGAAGGGCTTGACATGCATTGGGAAAAGCTTGTAAAAGAGGGAAGAGAATGGGTTGCAAGTATCAAAAATAAGGTAAAGGGGTTTAAGGGGAAGGATAGGATGTGCACTCTGAAGTAGCCAAGCTAATCAAGACAACCACCTTGTAACGCTATAGCATTTGTTACTGTGGTGACATGCACCTTCAACCGACGCCCCTCTGATACACATCCTATAAACATAATAGAGAACAAACCAAGAGAAACAATCATGATGCAAAATGAAGGCAAAGGTCTTACTATGGAAATTGTTGGAGAAACTAATGTTGTTTCTGAGACATGTGGTGTCCAAACTAGGAAGGCCAGTAGCGGCCTTGGCAGCATCAGCATGGAAGAGTTGGCATCAAGGAGGCTTGGATTTTCTGTGAATGCAAATGCTTAGAAATCCCTGCCAAAGGAAAGAATTCTTAGTTTAGCTATTAGATTGGCTACCTGACAACCAAACGTCTCTTGAGCTCAGATGCTAGCAGGGGCTGGAGGTTAACACTATTGTGGTTGGGCCACAATACTGCTGGAACTCTAGCAGTAGGCATTGACTAGAAAAGCTACTTCCATGGTGATGAGCCATGGCAGCAGTAGGTCTAGAGGGTCATCATGATGTCATAAGACATCTCTAGAGGATCATCAAGATGCCAAGAGAAGTGGCACTGCATATGTTCCAAAGGGTGTTTCCATGGGATCGTGAACTGCATTCTAGAACTACAACGTCCCACCCTGTGTTAGCACTGTGCACACTCGCTTGTTGTGTACTGGTGTAGATGCATGCTGGGGACATGCCGCAAACCTAGTTTAAGATCCTGGTAGACCATGATGTGCTAGTTTAAGGTCCTAGCAAACCGTTGTGCTAGTTTAACATCATAGAGGATGGTCACTGTGCTAGTTTAAGGTCATAGCAGACTGTTGTGTGCTAGTTTAACATCATAGCGAATGGTTGCTATGCTAATTTAAGATCCTAGTAGACTGTTGTGCTAGTTTATCGTCATAGCGGATGGTGGATGAGCTAGTTTAAGGTCCTAGCAAACCGTCTATGCTAGTTTAAGGTCCTAGTAGACTACTGTGCCAGTTTATAGTCATAGCGGACTATCTGTGCTAGTTTATAGTCATAGCAGACTGTCTATGCTAGTTTTACGTCGTAGCAGATGAGCTTTGCCAGTTTTACATTATAGCGGACGTTGGTGATGCTTTGCCAATTTAACATATTAGTAGATGTTTGCTCACCTTTGCCAGTTTTATGTCGTAGCGGACATTTGTTTGCCAATTTGACATCATAGTGGATGAGCTTACCATGTTCATGCTTTAGATATAGTATGGCTTGAGATACGAGTGATCATCGAATTTGCAAACTCATTTTTGTCCATGTTTGCTAGCTTGAAGGCCCCATTCCCAAAGGCTTTTGTGACCATGTATGGACCTTTCCAATTTACTGAGAATTTGTTCATATGCTCATGGACAGCCTTAAGAACAAGGCCTCCTTTCTATATTGGCTGTTGATTAAGATTTGCATGATGTTTTTTTTTTTGCTTGTTCTGATAATGCTCTATGCGACTCAGTGTTTGTGCACGCTCCTCCTCTATTGGGTCAAGGTCAATGATCCTCACCTCATTATTTTGGGCTTCGCTCACGACATTTGATAGGATCATCCAAAGTGATGGCACTTACAACTCAAGAGGTAACACCGCTTTAGAACCATAAACAAGATTGTAAGGAGTCTTACCTGTCGTAGTCCTACATGTCATCCTGTAAGCCCATAGCACATAGAGGATTTTCTCATGCCATTGCCTCTTGCTATTGTTAAGCATCCTCTTCAAAAATTGATGATGGACTTATTTTTAGCCTCTGCCTACCTATTCCCCTGTAGGTAATATGGCAAGGAGAATTATTACCTAATGCCAATATTGCTGCAGAAGGTTTAGGTTTTCGTACTACTAAACTGTGGCCCATTTTCAGTCACATAAGTCATGGGAAGCCCAAACCTTATCAAGATGTTGTCCAAGATGAAGTGGTAAATCTGCTAAGATGTAGTCTTCCTTAGGGGGATAGCCTCTACCCACTTAGTAAAATACTCAGTGGTAGTGATGATGAAGCTATGCCTTGTGGAGGACTTAGGCATGATAGGTCCTATGAGGTCTAGTCCCCATCACTGGAAAGGCCACATAATCTACGTTAGATGCAACTCTATAGGTGAAACATGTATGATATTTTTGATTCGTTGGCATGTATCACATGTCTTGACTTTAACCAAGCAATCATGCTCCATGTGAGGCCAGTAGTACCCTAGATGTCTGATTTTCATAGCCATAGCCCTAGGTGCTATGTGTCCCCCACACAATCCCTCGTGTACTTCATTAACTACCTTCTACACTTGCTACTCATTCACACATGCCAGCAATATCCTGTCATAGGAGTGTTTGCACAGGGTGTTGTCTCCCATGAGCACATATTTTCGAGTGCACTTACAAATCGCATCTCTCTAGGCAAATGTAAATCCACTTAGGGACTCACCTTGTTGTAGGTAGGCTTTAATGTTGGCATACCACTCTTAGGTATTTGCAATGCTAACAGAGGCTACGTGTCCTACTTGAGTAATAGGCTCATTACACTCGGTAATCGAGGTTGAAAAACTTGCAAACAAGTGTGATGGAATATTTAACGCTAGGGTGGCCAAGGCATCTACTACGATGTTTTCGTTATGTGGCACATGTTGCACATCTGTAATTGCAAACTATTTGAGTAGGCTTTTTGCAAAATCCCAATAGGGTTGCAGGTGTGTAGCTTTACAGGCGTAGACCTCGGTGATTTGATTCACAACTAGTTGTGAATCTCCCCGAATTGCCAAATGTTGTATGCTTAATGCTTGGGCAGCTAGAAGGCCCTTGAGTAACCCCCCGTACTCTACCATGTTGTTTGTACAAGGGAACGCAAAACAATAAGCTAAAGGATGCATTTCCCTAGAGGGGAACGAACTGATAGCATTTGCACTACCCCCTCATGTGGTCGAGGTGCCATCAAAATTCAAAGTAACTTCAAGATGCGATGGGATAGTGTTGATAGTGCTAACATGCTCATCTGGGAATTCAGGGTCTATGATTTCCTGATCGTCAGTGGGTGAGGTGGTAAGTTGCGCTACTATGGCTTGACCCTTCATCGATGATTGGCTCACATAATGCAAATTGAATTCTGCTATTATTGCTTACCACAAAGCTATCCTATTGCTTTTGTATAGATTGTTTGTGATAGCCTGAAATATGTTGCTTTTGTAAATAATGTTAATTTTGCTACGAAACAAGTAGTGTCTCCACTTCTTCAATGCAAACACTAAGGCAAGGTAGTTTCTCTCCACCTCATTGTATTTCACTTCATATGCTATCAGTGCATGACTTAGTGATGAGTCATGAATTTGCTAACAGTCGCGATAATGCACCCACGATAACGCACCTAGGATATTGCACTCTCAATTTCACAACTAATGCGATATTGCATACACGATATCACATCTTTCCCTACGATATCGCATACACGAGATCGTAGCTCACCACCAGATCTATAAATAAGAGGTGACTCTCCCTTGTTTCTCAACTTAGATTTAAACCTTAGCTAGACTCTACCAGTTTTACCCTTCCAAAGATAGAATTATTTTCTAGTGTATGCCCGTAGTGTGGTGATTGTAATTGTACGACATCCTTTATTCAAGTATGACATACTTGGACACGCACATGACTAGCAATAAAGATCGAGATTACTTCATAATTGCACCATTCACTTAGTTTAATTATTTATTTAATTGTTATTTAATGCTTTCCTAGTTAATCTCCTCTCACCCTTATCTCATGTTAAAATGCAGAATGATTATGACTTGATTACGAGCATTTATGTGTGACTACTTGGTAATCCAATAGCGTACCTAGGATCTATGCTTGGTAATCCCAATGGTAGTCATGCATGAAGTCCAAGATTTTTATGGATAATCAAGGAACGGATGCTCATCACACTTAGGATAGATTAGATTCTCTTACCCTTTCTCTCTTAGCTTAGATAATATTACTTTCCATTGTCTTCAGGAGTAGCATTAGATTAGAAACCCATCATACATCTCACACTAGACTAAACCATACATGACAAAGCTAATACTAGCCTAGGTGGGAAAATAGTGAACTACGACCTAAGGCTAACTGTCTAGATGCCACAACTAGTCCATCTATGGACTTCGACCAGATCGCATGTGTAATGCTCGTATTCGTATGGTTGAGTGTAGGGGTACCTCGCCACTCATCACTTAGGTAGTACACTAGTATCTCAGAACTGTCATCCCATTTCTGACATAATAGTGCTATGATAGACGTGTCTAAGATAGCAAGTTAGATGAAGAAAGACTTATCCCTCTATGGTGGGTAAATAGTTGGAAGGTGCAAGAGGTCTTTCTTCATATCATCAAAGGCTTGTTGGCATTGTGGTCTCCATTTGAAGTTAACCCCTTTCTTTAGTAGATGCTGCATGGGGTGTAACCTGTTGGTCAATTTTGCTATGAACCTTTTGATGAACTATATCCTACCTTGTAGCCCAAACAATTCTTTAAGGTTTGTAGAAGGTGCCAAGTTGACGATGGCCTTAACTTTGTTAGGGTCCACTTGTATTCTAGGTTCTGATACTACAAACCCTAACATGCATCCGGCTCTCACCCCGAAGAGATAATTTTTAGGATTGAGGCATAAATCATGCATTTGGCAACACTTTAGGACTACACCTAGATCATTGGGATGTTCAACAGCTTCTTTATATTTCACCGTTATATCATCCATGTAGTCATTCAATGTTTCTAAGATGTAGTCACTAACGACGTAAGTCATGGCTCACTGGTAGGTTGCTCTAGTGCTCTTGAGCCCAAAAGGCATCATAGTGTAACAAAAGGTACCCCATGGGGTCATGAAGGTTGTTTTTAACTGATGCTATGGGTTAATGCAAATTTTGTTATAGCCAAAGAAACCATCCATGAAGGATAACAGAGCATGACCAGCCATAGTGTCAATGAGTTGATTGATACTCAGAAGTGGGAAATCGTCTTTGATCGTTGCCTTGTTCAAATCCTGGAAGTTTATATAGATTCGTATTCCTCCCATTTTCTTAGAAACTACAATGATGTTGGACACCCATTCTGAGTAATCAAAAGCCCAGATGAAACTAGCCTGGTATAGCTTGGTGATTTCATCTCGTACGACCAGTGCAATCTCTAGTTTAACCTTACAAGTCTTCTGCTTAATCGCTTTCATGCGCAAGTCTAAGATGATGTTGTGTTGTATCAACCTTGGATCTAAACTTGGCATGTCGTTGTATGACCATGCAAAGACTTCAATGTTGTCTTGCAAAATTTTGATTACATCTTTGTGTGTCTACGAATCTAGGAGGGAACTAAGTTTCAACATTCTTAACTCCCCCCCTAGATGTGATCACAAGTGTCTCGATGAGAGGATCCTTAGTTACATCCCCAGCCTCTAAATCTAGGGTTTGGACCAGATGCTTAGGCCAATTTGGGGATGTTTCTAAGGACACTACAGTGTTAACTACGAGTGATTTCTAGTCTATTAGATTTGGGTTTAGTTGTCTCACGAGCTTTCCATGTGGACCTGCTAAAGCTAAAGGCGAAGAGAGATCATGATGGATTTCCATTCTCGCTCAACCTGCCAAAATGAGATGAAATTCTAGTTGAGAGGTACCTATTGGTAGTAATCGTGTATAGTGAAAATTTGCAAAGTAGCAATAAGATGTAATCAGTAAAGTACATTGCAAAGCTTAAAATTCACCAGTTTATGGTCATGGTGGACCGTTAAGACATAAAAATGCAAAACTGTTAATGTAAAGTGTGAAACTGCTGATGTAAAAATGCAAAACTACTAGTTTAATGTCATTTTGGATTTCCTAGACATAAAATGCAAAATTGCTAATATAAAGAATGGAAAGCTGCCAATGTAAAAACATAAAACTGCTAATGTAAAAATGTGAAACCACTAGTTTAATGTCACTGCGGACTGCGAACATGTAAAATGTCAAAACTACTAGTTTAAGGTCTTTTCAAAGCACTAACTAGAGTGAAACTATACGCTAGGAGTGCTAGTTTAAGGTCTTTTCAGATTGTTAACTAGATAGTTTTTTTGTGAAGGTAAACAGCTAGCTTGAAGTGTGTCAAGGCTCTTCACCCAAGCCCACTTGTTTTAATGCAAATAGTGTTACCATGTCGTGGCAGGCATGCTATGCTACACGGCATACTCTGCATTAAAAGGAGAGAGACAATGACAAGTTTCCTTTTCACCCTTGTGGTTATAAATAGGGATTAACCCCTGGTAAACTTATCATTTTTACCATAACAACATAGAGCCTACACTCGGAGCGTAGAGCCCACATTCAGAGTGTAGAGTGATTGTGCCAATAGAGAGAAAGGCAATTTCGACATAGCAATGAGGAAAGAGTCAGGAAGCAAGACAATGGCTCCCAAGAAAGAATGAAAATACTTGGTGCTCACTAAGGTTAATGAAGTGAAGGAAACCCTAGGATGCATGACGCAAGCGCACATCGCAGTGCGACAGGAAACACTGTTGACCCGGTAGGCTGCTATGCTTCCTCTATTTTCTCATGCTTCTATTATTGTTTTTGTTTTTCTTTCTTTTGTTCCTATGATTTAGTTTTAGCTGTCTGCATTTTCTATCATCACGTTGTCATTATTTTGGCCCTTACATCATCGTTGTTACTGTTTCAATCGCAATAGATGTACAGACGCTACGCTAAGGTTGCATGCAAGATCGCCTAGACCACCATCACTACAGTTGTCATTACCGCAGAGGCCTGGATGATTACTTAACATACAAATAGTGTAGCGTTGGATCCTCAGGAGGGTTTGGCTATGTGTGATGTGACAATGTAACACGTGTTCTATTAGGGCGTAATGTTAATCACTTTGTTAGGGCTAATCACTTTGTTGCTACACTAAGCTAATTTTTCTATGCTATTGCCTTCGCATTTTTGCTATGCTATGTGCATGAAGAGAATTATGCTACGCTATTTGCTAAAATTCTAGTTTTGCTATGGTATGTGTGTATTGCACTCAGACATGATGCTAACATTTGCTATTGTGTTATGCAGGGTAATGCTAAGGCCAATTTTGATTGTCCTAGAAATTGTAGGATCTTGTGCTACGTGAGCAGACTAGTGGCCAATGTTCCTTAGCCCCATACACATGTGGGAGAGCAAGCAGTCTGGTTTCAAGAGGGAGTGCAAGAGTTCCTACAATTTCTCCTCCAACGCTTTAGTGTGATCGTTTGGCCAAGCTTGGCAGAGGAGGTAGCGGCCGCTATAATAGAAATCCTATTGCCTAGGGTGAACTGTGGTATTCTACGATTTTTTATGGATGGAGAAATTAGCAGTGGGTAGGGAGAAGGATCCATTCAATGCCTAAGAAATTTGAGGCATTTGTCTTGGATCTATGATATGCCCGAGTATAATTTCTACCATCTCTACAACACGTTGTTTATTGCGCATCACATGGGAACGTGCTTCCAAAACCCACCAGGAACCATTTACAGTGC
>MNCI01027526.1:63790-103875 GCA_015680685.1 Gnetum montanum
GTTGGATGAGGGATGAGCACCCTTTAAACTGATCACCGTTGAAGATGTCTTGGTTAATCTTCCACGATTCCTGTCACCATTTAAGCTTGGTAAGCTAAATAGTAGTTACTGCATGTTCAAGTGTCATTGCTATTTTTTCTACTATTGGTGCTTTGCCTAACTTGTCTTTTTCTTTTTTTGTGTTTTTGCGCTAACTGCTTCTGTGCAAACTGCTATAGGGACGAAGAAGTCCCAGGAGGTGATGGTGATAACCTCTGGGAACCTAGAGGCCAACATCTTCTTCAAGTATGGGGAGGTAGATGAGAGCCAGTGTTGGATATGTAGCATGACCATGAAATCCCTACTCAAGCATCTTCAAGATGCTGGGCTCATGAATTTGTTCCTGGCCCCAAATCCAAGTGTCCTTTCCACTGAGATGCTCACCCTAGCGAACTCCTTTTTTGACAAGGCAAACCGCTTCTACACATGTGCACATGGTGTGCAGATGGTCCTTGAAATAAATGACCAACTATTTGTGGACCTTTTTGGTGTCCCTAATGATGGTCTCCTCATAGGGTCTAAGACTAAGAAAGAGGTGAACTATCAGAAGGAGGACATTGAGGAGTGGCTAGTGGTTTCCAAAGAGCAAAAGGGGATTCCCATGGAGAAGGTCAAGCCGAGGGCCACCAAAGAGGTTTATCCTATCTTCTATGCTCACACTTTCCCCCAGCTACTTTCCCAAGAAAAGATCCTTGGGAGTGAGCAAGCTTGGGTGATGTGGGAGGTCATGGAAGATGGGGCTTGCTACAGCTGGGCTAGGTATCTATGCAAGGGTTTGCAAACTGAAATCATGGTGATTCATAAGAAGCAGGAGTCCCATTTCAATGTGCATGATGCCTTTTACATAGCCTGCTTGCAGCATTTCATGGATTTTTGGTAGTCCATGAGAATGGAGTCTAGGTTATGCAAAATCACAATCAGATTTCCAAACTATTGATATACCAAATCCTCTGAACCACCCAAGCCCAAGATCTCCTAGAAGCTATTGGGGAGTCATTCTCTATGACAACTAAGGATCATGTGGCCCACAACTTTCATGGCCAAGACAACATAGGAGAGGCACCCCTTGCTACTACTGTTAGCATATCATAGCGGAAACGTCTCATCACTAAGAGAGTGGCCACTAAGTCACAGTGAAAGAGGCCTCCTTCAACTAAGGAAAACCTCTGTACAGAAGAAGAGGAGGGGTAGAAACTATGGTTTAAGCTACGCAGGATGCAACCTTCCATCAGTAAATGCTTTTTCTTATGTTTATTTCCTTGCCTATTTTGTTAATGCCTACTACGCTATGCTACGCTAAGCATCGTAACATAGCGTAGCACCTACTTTAAACTAACTTGCTTTAAGCTAATGAAAATATGTTTTTTGCTACCAGAGGAAGAGGAGGAAGAGGAAAAAGATGACAAAGAGGTGTCAACCCCCAAGACGGGGGTGACAAATAAAGATGTAGAGGTCCCAGTCTTAGAGGAAAGGGCCCTAATCAAGAGGGAAGGAGCTCCTGTCACTAAGGAAGGGGCTCATGTCATCAAGAAAAATCCTCCTACTGATGAGGAGGATATTTTTGGAGATGAAGAGGAGTCTCCTATGGATAAAGAGAATGCTGGTGCCTCAAAAGGAAAGGTGCCAGAAAATAAAGAAGAAACCTGCATCGACCTAGAAGGGACTTCTGCTAGAGATCCTTTTGCCGAATGTAGTTCAACATTGGGGGAGTGAACAAATGCTAAAGGTGCTGCTATAGTTTTGAGTCAAAAAGGAGGGGAACTACAATTAGATGCTAGTGAGTTTGACAATATATTCGATGATGTATCTATGGACGATCCCCCAGTTATTACCCCCGAGGGTTTACTAGGTAGGAGCCCTCACACTATCGTTTTCTTTACTCACAGCCTTATCACAATTCACCTTGGTCATTACTAATGCATTTAGTGGTATGATAAACACCACTGTTAATGCTACAAGACCCCCTTTGATTCACTTAGAACCATGGACTGAGAGCCTTGACAAGCTTACATTCATGTAGGGGATTATCGACGACATGATCGGCTGTCTCAAGTAGGTTGATCCTAAAGTGGGTAAGTAGCTACGCTAGGCACTTTCATGTTGCTACGCTAGAGTCCTTGAGTTTGCTAACCTTGCTACACTAGTATGACTAATGTACTCTTTGTGTGGTTAAAGCCTCTCGACTCAAATGGAACTCGACGTGGGTGTTGAAAGTTGGTGGTATGCCTACATTCCTGCTCGAAGTGATCAAGGTGCCTTGTCGCATATCCAACGAGGCCAGCAAATGTGCTTTACACTCAGCATGCTCCTTATGGGAGTGTAGGCCCATCAATGAGGACCTGTGGAAATGGGTCCAGAAAGCTAAGAAAGAGAAGGCTGAACTGAGCACTGAAGTGGGAGACCTCAAATTGAGGAATGAATTCCTCATGATCTGTGATACTAATGATGGTAGTTGGCACATGGCTATGATAGATTATGCTAGATATTGGATAGTCGTGCGACACAACAATGAAACCACT
This sequence comes from Gnetum montanum, assembly GCA_015680685.1. Taxonomy (NCBI): domain Eukaryota; kingdom Viridiplantae; phylum Streptophyta; class Gnetopsida; order Gnetales; family Gnetaceae; genus Gnetum; species Gnetum montanum. The sequence continues at coordinate 66,349 of MNCI01027526.1, forward strand.
CAAGAAATAATCGAACAGCGGATGCCAATGTACTTGTTAGCCTAGAATAACCAAGACTGGAAAGATTACAGCACCAGAGTTTACAAGTAGGGGTAGTTCCAAAAAAAACCATAAACACATGTATAAACTAGAACGTGCCACCTACCGAAAACTATATAGGGATGCTTCTATGGATGAATTTACTTATAAAGCATTCATAAATGCCATTGGTGCTTCTTAGGCCTATAACAAGTTCATGGAGCAGGTAAAGGTCACTGAATCTCTTGAACGGGAAGTGGATCCTCCCACAGTTAAGACCGCTACTGCCTCATTTTCTCTAGGACTATCGATATGGACGATCGTTGTAAAGGAGAAAGCTACTGCAGATGCTAAACCAAGTGATAGGCATTGGGCAAATATCATGGAGGAGGAGGTCTGGCACCACCTCGGGGTCGATTTTGATTTCATACCCTTTGAAATGGATGTAGGGCCATCTTGGGGTAGTCACTTTTTGCTGTAGAAAAGAATTATGCTAGCTTTCATGTGTTTCTCTAGCTAACTACTTCACTTTTACAATGCAAGTTCTAGGTGAAGATGTAGGGCCCGTAGAGGGTAGGAATGAAGAGGTGGTAGAGGAAAATGCAGAGGAAGGTGATGCAGAAGGGAATGATGCAAGAGAAAATGATGTGGAAGAAGATGATGCGGGTGAAGACAACTCATGATAGCATGGCATGTTTGAAATTTTGAACTTTTTGTAGAAATTTTGAAAACATTATTTAAATGACAAAAGCTTTGAATGGAAAAGGATAATTTCATAAAAGAAATTGGTTCTACACTGACTTATGGATTGTCTATGTGATTGATTTTATGTTAAGTTTTCATTTTTGATATTTTAGTTTTAGGCCATTTCAGGCCATGGCTAGTTTTAGGCCATTTCGAGCCTTCTCTAGTTTTAGGCCATTTTGGGCCATTAGATAGTAGTGTAGTTTTAGGTCATTTCAGGCCATGGCATAGTTTTAGGCCATTTCAGGCCATCAGATAGTTTTAGGCCATTTCGGGCCATCGGTGGTGTAGCATAGTTTTAGGCCATTTCGGGCCATGGGATAGTTTTAGGCCATTTCAGGCCATCGCGTGGTAAAGGAATGATATGCTAACAATTTAGAGAATGGCTAATTAGTAACTAGCATAGATGGATGGATGCAAAACAAAAATGTGGTAAATGTACAAAGGATGGCAATTGGGCAAGAAATAGTGGGGTTGCTATGTTGTGCATAGCTGGTTCTTGATCCATCATGGATTGTGCAAGGCGTAAGGTCGAGGAGCTTTGGTAGGGCCTTTTTCTATATCATTGTCGCCTGCTTGGAAGGACAACTCTACCCACCCATTTTCATTTTCTAAATTGACATGCTGAGCCAGTTCTCTTGCCAAACGATTAGTGTGTACAGAGACAGGTGCTTCATTCTCAGAGGTTATGACCTCTAAGCCCTGCTCCATGTCTACATTATTGATAGCTTGTGTTGCTACCTCATCATCATGGATCACCACCTCCCTGCCTGCATAGGGTAGATGGATCTCTTGATGAATGGGCAAAGAGATAGCCCTAAGTTGCGCTAACCATAACCTCCCCAAGATAAGGTTAAACCCAGGCATCTCTTCAACCACAATGAATGTTGCATTTGTGGGGAACTGATCCCCTACCACGAAGTCAATATGGACCATGCCCTTCACCACGACCTGTGCCCTATTAAATGAATTTAGGCATGACATTGTTGTGGATTTGATCTAGTCAACCAAACCTAGCTTGTCCACAATAGGGAAAGGGATGACATTTGTGGCAGCTCCATCATCAACATGTATCCTTTAGATCTTATGTTGGCCGATCCAAATTGTGATGAAGAGAGGTGTTATAGTCACCTGACCCTATTTAGGGTCTTCCCTAATGGAATCATCGCAAATAGTTAGTTGGGATGGCTTTGGCTCTGCAGGTGTAAAAGGAAGCATGATAGAATGGATCGCCTTCTCTTCTACTGGCATGTTCTCGTCAACCAAAATTACCTTTAACATGCAAACCAAAGCCTCATGGTGTGCAATAGATGTCATGATCAGGTCGTACAAGCTCAACATAGTGTTTTTCTATTTTAGAGCTTGCTTGACCTGGGTGAGGGTACTCAAGAGGCCTTGGCCACTTTCTGGTTTACTGCCTTTCTCCTCTTCTATTCATCCTAGAAGATGAATTTCTCAAGGAGGGATAGTTTCAGTTCTGGGTTTAGGCTCGTTTGGATGAGGTGTGGAAGATAGTACACACGTAGCAATGTTATGTTTCAATGAAAAGGGCATAGATTTAGGGGGTGAGGGCATAGGCTTGGAAGTACCTGGGGTGGTACTTTCCCTTAACGTTTCACCTGCGAAGTGCACTTCTTATTTTTTAGGACGAGAAGGCTGTGAAGCTTCTTTATGCAAGGTAGGGACTATTGCATGGCTTAGCCTCTTGATAATGAAAGGAGCTAACAATGTTAGGTTAGGAGGCGGTGGTGTGGTTCTGCTAGTAGGTGGTCCAGGGGCGGATGCCCAGGGAGGGACCCTCAAGACAAAAGGTTTTTGTGGACTTTGATTAGCCGTTGGTGGTGCCAGTGCACTATGCTAAGGTACCCGGACTACAAATGGTTGTTGGGGCTATCTAGGATTACTGTCAATGTTGATGATGTTGATGATATAATTGTCATTGTTGGCATTAAGAGGGCCAGTGTAGACATGCAAGGATTAATTCTCAAGGCATATTCGATTTCTTTCTTCTAGCACCAATTTCCCCTGATAGATCATCCTTTGGATGTTGTCCTTCAATTCCATGTAGTAATCTGTGTTGTGACCACACTGTTGATGGTAGTCACAAAACTGCTCTAGGTTGAAACCCTTAGGAACTGGGGGCTCGTTGGGCAAAGCCAACGAGGAGTTCCTGAGGAGTTCACAGTACCACTGATGCTTCCTGGCTCCCTCCTCCGACATCCTCTTATGTTGGATGTACCCCACTACAAATAGTTGCTTTAGGAGATCTAAAGGCTTGATAGGCAGCAGGGTATACTTCGAGCGATCGTTACACTCAAAGTTCAGTTTAGGTGGTGCAGATGTCTCAAGTGCAGATGTAGAAGGTTGTAGTACATTGCCCTATCTAGGTGTGGGGCTAGCTATAGGTGTGGTTGGTTTCTTATTGTTCTTGTTACTATTTTTGTTAGGTTTTGGTTTGCCCTTGTTCGTCATAGCGGCCACTGTGGCTGTTGCAACCTTATCCTTATCCTTCTTCGTGAAGGTGTTCTTGTATGCAACGTAGGCCAAGTCTTTGTTTGCCTTAATCGCATCCTGTATGCTCTTAGTCGAGGGAAAATCCTGACTGAGAGTGCGTGGAGTGAGGAAATACAACTTAGAATTAATAAAGTCATTCACTACACCCTTAAAGATGGCCAGCAAGTGGGCCTCCGTAATGGGCTCACGGATTTCATTAAGGGTCGCACTCCAATGTTGGATGAACTTTTGGACTGGTTCCAGTGGGTCTTATTTCATGCTCATCAACTAATCTAGCATGACCTTTGGTCTCAATTTGTACTTGAAACGCATCATGAACTAGGTCAGAATCTCCTCTAGGGTTGATATGGAGGAGCATGGGAGTGCACGGTACCAGTCTAGAGCTTTTCTAGTCAGAGACATGGCAAAGACATGGATGATTGTGTGCAGCCATTGTTGTAGAAGAAGGAACTCAGACCTAAACGTAACAAGGTGTGCATTGGGGCCCCCCTCCCCATTGTACTTTGTGAAATGAGGGAGTGACATCTCTGGGGGTAACATTAGTGTAGGGACTGCCGGGTTGATGGGATCATCCTGGTAGAAGTCCATGACTTGTACCATGTCAAACCCAACAACCTTGAGGTGTTTTATTTCCTCAGTAAGGGTTTGGATAAGCTGGAATGCTTGATCCAGACCCAGAGATGATGTAGATGTTTGGGAAACTACTGGGACAACTCCCATCTATGGAGTAGTAGGGGCAGTAATGTGACCCATTGGCGGTGTTGTTGGTATGGCCCCTATGAACTGTGCTACTTGCGTTGTCCACCACCCGGTAGGTGGTGCTGTTGGAGTAGCAACCGTGGGTTTTGCTACGGGATGGGCCACTTGCGTGGCTAGTGGAATAGACCATAGTCCTGCACTAGGTTGTGTAGTGTTTGATGGCCAATGTAATGGGACATCTATGATGGTAACATAGCAAGAGGAGAAGTGAGTGGGGTCCACCACATGGATAGGCCTAGGCCCACCGTTGATGGTGGGACAGGTGTAAATGTAGGAATAGAGGTAGAAGCTGCACATCACTACGAGGTAGGTATTGTGTGAATGTGTGGTAGGGTAGCCATGATTGGTGTATGTTGTGAAGAAAAAAAGGATTTCTAAAAAGTCATCGGAGGAGTAGTGACCAGGGTTGAGATAATGGCATGGACATGTTGATGTGCCAAAGGAATGGTATGGCTACCCATTACTAATGGAATCGCGATTTGCGATGGTGCAAACGTGATCACGAAGGGAGCAATGGTATGGAGTAGGTTTGTCCAGAAGGATGGGGTGGGAGAAATGGTGGCAGGGTTGGTTTAACCCCCTCCGCCCCCCCCCCCCCGGTTCAAATTAGGAATCTAGTTCCTCCTGTCCATCCTGAAAAAGCCTCATCATGGTCAGAAGCTATGTCTTGTAGCTCCCTATGCTTAAGGACCTAGATCAATTGATCTAGAAGCCATTGGTTCATTTACGTTAATAGGATGGAAATGCTGGGAGTGGGAACAAATTCCTTCCCATTGCAGTAGGCAAACTCGAAGATACACTTCTCTTTGGACTCTTGTGCATCTAAGGGAAGGTTCGCCTACACCTTTACACAAAGAAAGTTGTATTGCTCATGTTGTTGAGCCAAGCCCTCATGTCCCGATTTTTGATCCTAAGGGATTGATGTGGCCCTAGCCTTGGGCTAAGTGGTTGTTCGGCACTTTTGATGCCTTGAACCATGAAGGGAATCTCAATGTTAGAGGTATTAGCAATAGTTCTTGAGGAAGTCATTGTTGCAAAGCTAAACAGGTTTGCAAACCAGAAAAACAAGGGGATCAGAAAGCAATCAAAGGCTTTATGTCTTGAAGGATTCCAAAGGAACCGTCAGAGCAACCAATCTGTACCACACGATGCGTAAACAACTGCAAAAGGGTGTCACATTTACACTAGTGCATGATAGGGTACAAAACGCATGCAAGACTACCGTGAAACAAGCAGGTCAAATGATGATCAGAGGCTTTATGTCCTATAAGGTTTCAAAGGAACCTTCAAAGCGACCAATCTACACCACACAATCTGTAAATAATCGTAGCGTAGCATAGCATAGCAACCAACATAGCCTACTCTTTTGCTTAATCTACTACTCTTCCAGTTTTGAAAGACTTGAAGTTGAGTGCAGCAACTAGTTTTGAAAGGCCGAAAGTGCTTGCTAAGTCCAGTTAAAATCACTAAGTAAGTTGGGCCTTTCTGTCTTGCTTTTGCTATGCTGTGCTACGCTACATAGCATAGCATAGCGTAGCACTTCGACCTGCAATTATCTTCTAAGTCTTGCTACGCTACATAGCATAGCGTAGTGTAGCAAACTTCTTAACTAGAAAACTTGTCAAACTGTTTTGTATAGCCTGAGCACCACCGACAACCCCACGCATCATTTCTGAGTAGACTGTCAATTGGATGAACCACCAAGGTGGGCAAGCTAGAGAGTCCGTTGAGCCTGTCAACACTGGACGTAGAAAATTTGCTGAACTGGATAGTCTAAACTCAGAGCAACCATTTCTTTCTGAAGTGACATGATGTTTCCTAAATTCCAAGGACCTAGTGAAGCAAGAATGCATTTAAAATTTAGGGTGTTTCAGTGGCCATGTCATGGCAGTAGCAATAGAGGTGGAAAATTACAACTAGTGTGAACGGGCAATAGAGATGGAAGGGATAGCTATGGCATAGATTGGACCACCACCATCTAAGTGGGAGTCTAACTCCTCTTGGCCATCTTGAAAAGGTTCATCATAGTCGGAGGCAGTGTCCCATTCTCTTGACTTGCTTAATTATATAAGTTGGTTTAGCACCCATTGATACATTTCAGTTAGTGGAATAGTGTCATCAGGAGTAGGTATGAACTCCCTTCTATTTCGATGGATGAACTCAAAGTTACATTTTTCTTTAGATTTGTGATGGTCCAACAGTATATTTGCTTGAATTTTTGCACACAGAAAATTGTATCACTCTTTGTCTTGGGGAAAATGTTCAAGGGATTACTATCGCAGTCTAAGGGATTTCCATTGTACTAGCACTAGGCTAGGCAGTCACTCAGAACCTTCCATATGTTGGATAGAGTAGGACACTTCCAAGTTTGAGGTGGAAACCAAAGTGGTTGTAGGATTCATCTTTTCTTCATGAAAGAGGTATAAGATGGAGAGATATATGTGAGAAGTGGTTAGAAAATAGTAGGTTTTCATGCTAAATGACAGCGTAACATAGTGGATAGTGTAACGTAGTGGACAGCATAACATAGTGGATAGCGTAATGCAATAGACAATGTAGCGCAGTAGACAGTGTAACATAGTGGAAGCACTACACTGACAGGATCACTATGCTACAAGGGGCATAGGTAGCATAACATAGTAGACGGTCAGTATATCATAGTGGATAATGTAGGAATTGCTACACTAATAGGATCGCTACGCTACATGGAACACAGGTAGCGTAACGCAGTAGATAGGTAATGTGACTCAGTAGATGGTCTAGTGTAACATAGTGGATGGTCAACGTATCATAGTAAACTATTTGGAAACCACTGCACTAGTAGGGTCACTACGCTACACAAAACATTAGTAGCATCACACAATAGATAGTTTTGGACTTGCTACACTAACAAGGAAACCATGCTACATGAGACACATGTGGCATAACATAGTAGACTATTTTGGACTTTCAACCTGCAAGGTTTTAGAGGAACTGTCATAGTGACCAATCTGCACCACCCGATGCGTAGACAACCATAGGGATGTCACGTCTACACTAGCAAGTTATTAGTGATGGGGTACAGATAACATGCAACATTACCCATAACACAAGAAAGATAAGGACCTCCTTATAGTTCCAAAAACTGTTACATCTGAAAAAATTGGTGGCTGGAACATCGAGAGGTTATCGGGTGTACAGCCTTACCCCGAATCCAAGCAAGGGTCATGCTAGAGAAAATGAAAATGAGGTGCCCTAAACAGTTTGGTTAATCAGACAGGGACTTACATAGTGTACAATAACCTTTTGTAAATAATGATTTTAAAATGTTAAGCATGAAGATTGAAATGAAGAAAACCATAGCACACATAGCAGTAAAAGCATAGTAGAGTATGTAACTAAGCAATAAATGTGAACTGATACACAATGATACAAAATATATGCTATAGTGAAATGAAATGAGCTTGAGTAAGAAAATGAACTGCCCCAAAATTGAGGGATTTTGCTTTTGATTGAGTGATGAAAGTGTACAACTGGGATGCACCACTGGATAGGCACAGCTAACAATGGAATGATATGGTCACAACTTTTGGACTACTGCCAATGGCATGCTAATAGGAACTAATGATCTTGTGCTTGCTAGGCTATTATGCTGGGTTGAAGAGAGATCTAAGAAGTGCTACTGTAGGGATTTTCTATTCACCAACCTTTTGCTTGACAACCTCCTTACCAAAGCCAATTGCAAAAATGCCAATTTCTAGAAGCCAATTTCTAGCAAGCCAAATCAAAATGCAAACCCCTTGAACTTTGTTCATTGGGGTATTTATAGAGCCAAGCATAGCAGAAAGACATGGTTTGGATAGCATGTGTCTTAGGTCCCACATGGCATGAATCATGGATGTGCCACGCTGATATGTGGTGCTATGCTACAGTGTTATGCTGATGTGCTATGCTACTAGAACAATGCTAGAAGTGAAACCTGCTAAGCTGTGACCATACCATTCAAACTACATGTGCCAGAATCTAGGGGACTATCATGTTTTTACAAAAAATTCCAATGACAAATGCAAAGTCGAGCCTATGCTCTAGGACTACATCTTCCCCTCTCTTATAAGTGGGGTCAAGCATAGGAACAACTATAGGAGTCAACAATGGGATGCAAAATAATGAAAACTATTGTTCTTGTCTTCCGAGGAGATATTGGAGTAGAAATGAACACTACCAATGAGTTCTAGAGCTACTGGAGGTGTCCTAAGGTTTCTCCATGATTGCTACGCTATCTACACTACCCAATGTAGCAGCATAATGTGAACACTTTGTCTACTATCCTGTGCTATGTCAATTAGTCATGGGGGTATGATGAATCATTATTGTGTCATGTCAATGGACCCCCATTAATGTGGCCTTATCAACAAGGCCCCGTCAATGTAGCCCCATCTACGTGATGTTGCCCCATCAATGAGGCCACATCGACATAGCATTTGTTGCATATGGGGCCCCATTGATGTAGCTCTTGAATAAAGTCTATAAATACATGTAAATCAACTATGTTTATGACAAGTCTTGTAATAGTTGTAGCAAAGCTCTTGTAGTTTTGTCATTAAAGAGTTAGAATACTTCTCTTACTACTTGCAGCAAGAGTCAGAAAGTGTACAGATCTTTATTCAAGCACTATTGTACCTAAACACGCTAGTGTGAATGGCAATAAACTTTTGATCAAACCTTAAAGCACTTGAAATAGATTAATGATTCCTTTATGCATTTATTGTTTTCATTAATTATATAATTAATTAAGCTAAATTAGATTTCAAGTGACTAGTTATTTAATTAATCTAAATAGATTAAACACATAAGTACAATTTCTTCGAGCATAAACACATATTCGCTTGGTAATCCTAGTAGCATTATTGCTTAGTTCACCTAGTAGCATAACACTTGGTGATCCTGGTAGTGGATACATAGGTTCACGATGTGTATGAAAAGTGGGACCAAATGCTTATTTTAGGACTAGTTAGAGATTATTTAATTAGTTAAATTAAATTAGTTATTAAAATACTTTGATTCTATATTTTAAGCATGAGAAGAATAAAACATAAAATAATAAAAATCATATGCCTTGATTATACTTAACCATACCTTTGTGCATCACAAGTGTAATTGAGAAGACAATAAATGACTATTAGGTTAAAGTTCACTTTCTAGAAAACTAGTGTACCAAAAGACATAGAATCTTTGGAACTCAACCAAATCATGCATGAATGCTTTGTGATTTGTATGGTTGGGCATAGGGGTACCTCAATTGCTCATCAATTGCCATTCACACTGAAGTGTCCATGTACATGAGTTTTTGAATAAATATTTATACACTTTTCAACTCCTACTATGGATACTTAGAAAATATTATAATTGTTATGGGAAAAAATTACAAGAGCTTTGCTATGCTACTAAAATGAATGATGCCCTAAATGTGATGGATGCACGTATTTATATAAGCAAACATAGACACTCCCTTAATGCATATGTGTTAATGCATCAAATCATGCATTAACATGGATGCATCAACACAACCAAAATGATGATTCATCATACAACCAAAATTAACTAAAAACTCATTCTTGAGTGAACAAAAGGAGGAACAAGCTTCTTATAACATTTGGAAAGGTATTAAACTAGTAACTGACTAACTAACTCAAACTAACACTAAGTTCCAAAGTATGTAGATTTAAAATGTTTACAAAAATAGGTATTCATGAAAACAAAATTAAGCACCTTACATAAATGGATAGCTAGAATCCCTCTAATAGTTGAATATGAGAGGAAAATCACATGGTCCCAGGAGGTGGTGTTTCATGAGGTGCTAAAGAATCCTCCCTACCTTTGGTGCACACAATAGTTGGTGTTGATGCTATGGAAATTATGGCTATCCTACTGTAGCAACTACTACTAGTGGAAGATGAAAAGCATTTATTAAAGCTTTCATCTTTTCCTCCTTGCTCCGAGGATCATACATGGCCCATGCAACATCACTAATGTGGGCTAGTATGAGAACATCCTAGGGATAGGGCATGATTAGGAATAACTTATTAAAGTTAATAAACTAGGCAAGGAACTATTTGAATTCACTATCGAATGCTCTAATGATGTTTTCTAGCTTTTGGTAGTCATTCATTCTCATGGACAAGTTCTATGTAATGGATCATTGGTTTGTGAAGCATGTGTGAAGAACTTCAAGTTAATCATTAGCTATTTCTAACTTCTATTTCATTTCCTTGTAATGCTTAAACTTTTCCTCATACAAGAGGCAAGTGTTGGTCACTTATTTTTTGAGTTCAGACCTCAACCTTCCAGTAGTCAACATTGCCAAGTTCATGTATCAAAGGTTGGCTAGCTTCATTTACTTGGTTATCTCTTCGATTTGCAACTTCTTAAGGTAGCTTTATGCCTTGTTGTACACATTTAGTTCATCAAAGATGGGCTACCACATGTTACCTCCTTGTTGAAGTTGTTGGAGGACCTTGTTGACATTTGTCATTACTAGTTGAATTTCTTTTTCATTCACCTCCTTGAGGAATCCAACCAAGTCCCTGTAATGATTTTTATCCATTCAACTATCAAGTCCTCATTCATCAAGGCAACTACCTTAATTGTTATTTTTTGATAAAGGGAATGAATCTCCTCCCTCAAGAGATTTCTATTTCCTACAAGCAACCTCCTCAAATCCATGGTTTCCTTAGCAAGTTTCTTTTGCTATTGTTACAAAAATTTAACCATTTGGTATTTTTGAGTCTTGACATTTTGTAAGTGGTAGTTATTCTGGGTCAGAATCACATTCTCTCTATGGATCTTCAACAAGTCCTTTCCAATGTTGTAGGTTGTGGCTTCTATTAAGGACTACTCAAAGACTATCATCTGATTTGCATGTTCAGCCTCTTAAAGTTTTTGTTGAAGCTACAAAAAAGCTTCACCTCTTGTTATAGCTCAGCTAAGCAAGGTGGGATCATCAAGACAAGCTCTCAACTCTATAACTTCATTAGCCAATCATTGATTTTCATATGTGGCTACCTTAATTTGGGCATTGGTTATAATGAGTTTTTTCCTAGCCTCCAAAGTGATGACTGGTTTGTAATGATGTTATCTGAAAGATCAAAAACCTTAGAAAGTGGTTGCCTAGGTCCAACTAATCATTCTAGTAACTCCTCTTGCTACACTATGCTAATTCTCCCACTTGCTACTCCTGTAGACATCTATACAATATTAAGTGCAGGAATATCATGCATAGAGATCATAGGAGCATTAAGTGCCTCTTCCACATGATCAACCATCACCTTTGCCATTTTTTCTTGTCCTTGGTGCTGCATCACTGAGATAGTTTCCTCCTTACCCTCCTCCAAGAACATCAAGAAAGTATCAGCATTCCTAGATATTTCTAGGAATTATTGTTGATCTAAAAACAAGACTATTACTTCTTGAGCACTAGGATTTGACCTTATAGGCACTTGCATTCTTTGGGTAGTAAATAGTAGTGTAATATCCTCCAACCAGCTAGTGGTTTTGGCTAGTTTATTCAAATGGCTCATGACTAGTTAGTATACTGAAGGTTCACCACCACTTAGCCTTACTTGCTATTTCAAGGAGCTTATGCATGTGCTCAATGGTAGTATGAGCCTTCAACATTGTTTCATGAGTGGGTGGTAGTGGTGGCTACTCCTCTTCTTATGGCTTGATGAGGATCTTATTCTTCATCATCTCTATCCAAGACGAAATAGGAGCATGATGAAGGATGTCATTAGCATAGTGGGATATGTCTCACCTCCTGCATAATTTGTGAATGAGGCATGGAAAGGGAAGCATCTTTCTTCCATGCTCATTATCCTTGAACTACTTCTCATTCTCTAGATAGATGAGATGTGGGAGATTTATAGGAAATTTATTACTTAGAATGGCACATTCTCGAGTATAGAAGGCTATGATTTCTCTTGGCCTCACTATTGGATTGAGGTGGTAGGTCATGATTTTGAAGTACACCCTCTCTACCTTAGTGAGTGAACTATATTCCTTATAGTTAACTTCATAGCATCACTTGATCCACTCTTTCTTTACTTTTGGGTCTACCTGCATCGATATTTCTATTAAGGTTGTTCCAGTATCCAACAACTTAATGGCTCCACAAAGTAGAACACATTGATATCCTTTATCTTCACCATGGTGTTGGCCTTCCTATTGTTCTAGAAGAGGTATGTCTCTTCCATATACCACTCCCCATTGGAAGTAAGGATAGGCTACATGGGAGAGGTTTGCAATTGAGTTTTCACCTCTTCTAGAACCAAGTACAAGAATAGACCAAAGTTTATTTCTTGAAGAACTAAATGTCTAATCTCCTTGGAATTAATTTTCTTAAGGTAGGCTTTTGTCATAGTGACTTCAATGTTTGTTCTAAGCCTACACACCTCATCTTCAAGGTGTTTCTACAAGCTTTTGTTTAAGGTGATGGAATTTATGTTTGCCTTCCTTGGTTTAGAAAAATGCAGCATCCTTCTTTATCAACTCCACCAACAGTTTGGTAATCTTAAAAACATTTTCAATTAAGCACTAATAATAGCCAGTGCAGCTAAGGAATGACCTTAAATATTTGATAGTTTTAGGTTATTGGATTATTTTTTGGATGATCCTTATTTTTTCAAGGTCCAACTTAATCCCCTTCTATATATTTGATGCCTCAGTAGAATGCCATTCTAGGTCATCAAGTGCCTCTTCTGCTAGTTAAGCCTTAGGTTTATCTCCATACATTTTTCAGTACTTTTTCTAGATAGTCCAAGGCTTTCTCAAACATAGCTTCATAGGTGGAGAATTCATTCATGAAGACTTCCACCCTACTACTAATTTGCTATTGAAAGATATTAAGGACAAGGCATTGGAATGTTGCAAAGACATTACATAGTCCAAAAGGTATCTTTCTATATAATAAATTTTCCTAGAGACTTATGAATGTAGTTTTTTCCTAATCCTCAGGTGCTATCTAGATTTGGTTATAGCCACTATAACTGTCTAGAAAGCTGTAGTAACAATGCCCTGAAATTGTGTCCAACACCTGGCTCACAAATGGCAAAGAAAAATGATTCTTAAATGTTACCATGATCAACAACTTGAAATTAATGTAGTGCCTTCATTTTTCATCTTTCTTTGGCATGATCACATGTGGGCTAACCCACTCACTATCTACAAGGGGATAGATGAACCTCACCCTTAGGATTTGTTCAATCTTCTCTTTGATAATTTTCTTGAGCTTGAGGTTCAATCTTCATTGCAGCTAACTCTTTGGTTTAATGGAGAAATCTATATAGATCTGATGCTGGTATATCCTTGGATCAATTAATAGCAACTCATCATATGACCAAGCAAAGGTTGTTGGCCATTTTTTTATGGCCTCTAGTAGCTTCTTTTTCTGTATTGGAGTACAATTGACATTGATGATGACTCGCTTACCATTGTTTAGAAAGAGTCTTCAACTTAAGGACCTCTTGTTTGAAGCTCTCAAAGATTTCAAATTTTCCAAATTTGTTTCATCATTTTCATTGAAGAGCTTGTGATGAACTTGCTCTAGTTTATTCATGGCTTCAACATAGTGACTTGTGGGGCTCTCAGTCTATTGTATGTATAATGTTGAACTACTCTCTCTTTTAGTTGTTAGCCACTAGGTGTCCTCCTATTTTCTAGCTACTATGTCTAGGAACCTTTGAACATCTATGACATTTGGATGCTACCTCCATGATATGAGTGTTTTACTTTTTATGGTCCATAATTTCTACACATAGTGGCAGCATGTGTGATTGTACATAATGCATGGAACATGTTTCTTCTATATCTTTCCAAATTTATTCTCATTAGAGATCTTCAAGGATAGGTCTTTGATTCCCAATCACACATCAATCATACTTAGCCAAGCTCTTTACATAATGATAGGAAAGTCCCCCTTGTAAATATCCACTCGTATCACTAGGAAGTCAGTAGGATATAACCAACCATAGATGGTCGCCACAATGTCCTCCATGAATCCCAAAGGGATAGTGATGGATTGATTTGCTAACTCTAAGTGACTACTACTTTTCTTGAGTGGAGGTAGGTTCCAAGCTTTATACATTTCTTATGAGATTAGATTAACACTAGAAATTGAGTCTAGAAGATCCTTGCAAGGTTTCTTTCCAATGATTTGCAAGTAAATGTGAGGGTTTCTAGAATCAGATCTCTTCCTAGGAAGATGAACAACATTTATCCAATTAGCAACCACATGTTGCCAACATTATAGTCAATTTAGAAGGCATTTGGTTTTAAGGGATCTCAAAGGATATTGTACAGAAGGAAGGAGAAGAAGCAAGGTTAGTAGCTATAGGTGTTTGTAGGGAATTGGTAGGATTTTTGGTCCTAAAAAAGGATCTTTTTCAAGGCTTAGTATTAGAACCACTCAACTGGGGGCTGGTTGTAAGTTCATAACACTTGTGGCATTTCTTTACTACAACCAAGCTGGCATTTTATCCTACATAGATGAAGTGAGTGGTAAAGGAGTTGAGGATTCAAGTTCAAGAGTAGAAGGATGATGAGGGTAATAGCAAAATAGGATCCCCTCCCTTGGAGATGGTGCTCTATAAGATTCAAGAGGGTAGTAGTGGTGCTAGAAAGAAGCATGACTAGAAGAGTCACGTGTAGAAATGGATTGTTAAACATAATACCATTAAAGATTTGGCTGAAGATAAGGCTATTGCTACCTTGGTTATGGAATCGCACATAACTTTGGATGTTTCCACTACTTATATTTCTCTTGAGACTAAGGTGGTGCTCCACTCAAATAATAGGATTGTTGGTGAAATTGCCGATAGTTACCTTGGGGACAAGGCAACCTCTTGGGTGCTTATCATTTTATGAGGTGCAGATTCAAAGTGTATACCCTGGATTCCTACAAGTGTGAATTGAACAATATACCTTAATATGTACATATTGGCAAATGTCATACCAATCATCATCTATTTTAGAATTCACAACCTCTTCCATTGCAGCAGCTTTTCCCTTACTCTTATGATGGGCACATTTAGCTTCCTTCTTTCTCCTTCTGTCATGACCACTATCTCCTTTCACTTTTTTCTTCTCAAAAATTCATAGAGCCATTTGAAATTTTTCATCTAATAAATCCTACATTTTATCAAACTTAGTTGATATTTCATAAATAAATTTGTATATCGACAAGGATTTTTGTTGCACCACTTCATCAAGTGGTTCCTCCTCCTCATTGTCATGAAACCTAACCTCCCTTTTGTGAATGAAAAGGTCCTAGTTATACTCCTCTACAATTTCCCTTTTCCTTGGCTCACCTTATTCCGTAGCCACTTGCTAAATTAGAATTTGAATTTTATGAACTCTTAGCCCGAAAAGCCTCCCTTAGGTATAAATCCCAAGAGTTATCCTTGTTTCTATTTAGAGTCCATCTATGATATGGCATAGCTATTTCGTTTGAGAATAGCCATGTCTTGAACATCAATTCAATAGAGAGTAATAGCTACCCATGGCTACATCCAAGGACTCATGTGTGTCTTGTTTCTAACCACGGATTTGCTTTCTCAAGTCAAACACTCAAGAGTACATTTGATATTTTTCATTAAATAATTCAAGCATTGTACTTTATCATAAGATTTATTCCAATTCCAAGGACCTATACGAAATTTTAGCTTCCTTGATGAGTGTCCTAGGGAATAGCCTTAATTCCTACCATTTGTTTCTCTACATTCTATAAGGCACATGCATCGTGAAAGGCTTGGATATGATTCTGTAAATCATAATTATATTCCCCTTCAAACTTAGAGATATTATTCATGTTCAACTATTTGATTTGGCAATCCTTCACATGCCTTGTTAGTATTCTCACAACCTTCACAATGTTTAGCATGTTTTTGGTGACAAGAAGAGATTCATCATAGTCATAATGTTCTTTGTGGCCCTTGTAATGGCCATGATTCCTATGATGCTCTTTGTTATCCCTTCTTTCTCTATGGTAGGCTTCTCTTGATTACCCACATTCCTAGTTTCTACTATTTTAGCAAGATCTCTAGTCATCTCTATTCCTTCGGTCATCTCCATCATGATCTCTCCTCATGCTACTTTGGTTAAAGTTAGAGATGGAAGATGATGAGGATGACAAAGGCAAAGAAAAAGGAGAGCCAACACTAGAATGATGCCTACTACTTCCTCTTCTCTGGTCCCTTACATGATCACCATGTCTATTATTATCATTGTGCTTATCATTCTTCCTACCTTGACTCCCTTCCTTTGAGGTCCCACAATCATGGGATCCATTCTTTCAAGAACCAAGGTCATCTACAATGGACTATAGATGTTAATTGAGGGTCTCCTCACCAAGAAGAGAATGAGAGTCAATGTATTAGGAAGTTCTTGAGAAGATATCTTCCCCTTCATTTTGGCCAAGTAGGAATAGGGGGTTTGTAAACCATTTTCCTTTCGATGCTTCTTAATGAGCTTCCATCTACCAATTTTTCTTTCTCTATGCCTTTGTAGGATGATAATCTTAGTAGGCATGATCTTGCACCTTGTACGTAGCATTAAGTCTTTCAATGCTCAATCTTATGATATAGGATGCAGGGTTCTCAATTTTCTTAGTCTACTCTGCCCCTGATTTTTGCCAAGATGCCTTCCAATTTTTCCTCCCGCAACTTGGATCTGGTAAAAAATCAGAGTTTTTATATAGGTTTTGACTTTAGAATCGGGTCTAAAAGGGGATGAGTGGCTGTAAGGTGAGAAAAATTTGGATCGGGAGACAGGTGGTGCATTGACCAAGTGTAGGATATGTTACAACTGTACAGCGTACAACATGCCAGCGTACAGGATGCCAGCGTACATGGATGCCAGCATACAGGATGCCAACGTATAGCATGCCAGCATACATGGATGCCAGCGTATAGCATGCCAACGTACATGCATGCCAGCATACAGGATTCTAGCGTACATGCATGCCAGCGTACATACATGCCAGCGTACAGGATGCCAGTGTATAGCATGCCAACGTACATGGATGCCAGCGTACAGCATGCCAGCGTACACACATGAAAATGCTTCATTTTAAGGTTAAAAATTCATTTTCAAGTACCTAAGAGCTACTGGGGACCCTAGGAAAGGTCTTGAGGGTTCCAGACGCTTAGTTCTGGCATGTTTTGACTCATTTTTGGGGCCCGAAAGTTGCTCTACGCTAGGTTGTACACTAGGCATATACGCGAGGCATAGAGGAATGAAAGACCATCATTTGGAGCCCAAAATTTGATTTTCAAGTGCCTGAGAGCTGCTGGGGACCTTGGGGAAGGTCCTAGGGGGTCCAGATGCTCAGTTCTCGCATGTTTTGACTCATTTTTTGGGCCCGAAAGTTGCTCTACGCTGGGTTGTATGCTGGGCGTAGAGGAATGAAAGACCATTATTTGGCACCCAAAATTTGATTTTCAAGTACCTGATAGCTACTGGGGACCTTGGGGAAGGTCCTATGGGGTCTAGACGCTCAGTTTTGGAATGTTTTGACTCATTTTTGAGGCCCGAAAGTTGCTCTACGCTGGGCTGTACGCTGGGCGTATATGCTGGGCGTAGAGGAATGAAAGACAATCATTTGGAGCCCAAAATTTGATTTTCAAGTGCTTGAGAGCTGCTGGGGACCTTGGGGAAGGTCCTAGGGGGTCCACGCCCTTAGTTCTAGCATGTTTTGACTCATTTTTGGGGCCCAAAAGTTGCTCTACGCTGGGCGTAGAGGAATGAAAGACCATCATTTGGAGCCTAAAATTTGATTTTCACGTGCCTGAGGGCTGCTAGGAACCTTGGGTAAGGTCCTAGGGTGTCCAGACGCTCAGTTTTGGCATGTTTTAACTCATTTTTGGGGTCCAAAAATTGCTCTACGCTGGGCTGTACGCTGGGCATGTATAGGCCAACGTACAGGATGCATACTTAGTGAAAACCAAGTATTTTGAGCTCAAGATTTGCTAAGTTTGATGCCAAATGTCATTGTAGTCTTCTGTGGGTCCCAAGGAACCATTTCTTATTGAGTTCGAATCTACTTGAAGCTATCTGTGAGGTCCTCAAGCTTCAATCATGTTGGGGAGCATCATGACTTAGCTAAATTCTTGTTGGAGAAGTACTAAGCTCAGAATTTTGTGGTGTTTCACCTTCCCATGAAGATTCTAATGGCTATTCATCTTCCATCATAATGGTTCCCATAAGATCCTTCATGTGCATCTTGGATAACACATAGTTGATTATCATTAGGAACATATCATCAAACCGAGCCATCAGTGAAAACCTTGTAAAGATTTTTCTTTATCATCATGAAATGTTTTTCCTAGTAAAGAAACTACTATTTCTTCTTATTTTTCCACTCTTGTTGTAATTCTTAAGTGAGTAGGTTGGTGAGGATGGCATCGTACTAGTTATTTTCCTTGGGGTCTCATTCAATAATAGCTCCAACAAAGAGGAGTTCATCAAAAAATTGATCTAAAAGTGGGCTCTCCTCCTCTTTATTATCCCATCGTAATCAATACAAGTAGTAAGCTATCACATTCTCAGTCCCCTTTCTATCCACCATGGTTAAATTAAACTTTTGCAAGATTACCAACCATCATATGACATGGGGGCTCACCATTGGTTTATTCATCAAGAACCTAATTGCACTATGATCCGTGTGCACAAACACCTTGTGTCCAAGCACATAGTGCTTGAATTTCTCTAAGGCATGCACCAATTCCATCACTTCTTTCTCAATGGTGATGTAGTTCAGCTATGCAACCATAATGTTCCTACTCACACATTGGATGTAATAGTAATATTTTTGATCATCCAACTATGTGAGAACAACTCCTAAGGAATAATTAGATGCATCTATCATAATATGCAATGGTTTGGATCAATTAGGTACCTGAAGGATTGGTGTTTCTATGAGCTTTTATTTAAGGTGATAGAATTTATGTTTGCATTTCTTAATTTAGAGAAATGAAGCATCATTCTTTGTCAACTTCACCAACAATTTGGTAATCTTCGAAAAGTTTTCAATTAAGAACCAATAATAGCCAATCTGGCCAAGGAATGACCTTACATCTTTGAAAATTTTAGGTTATCATGTTATTTCTTAAATGACCCTTATTTTTTCAAGGTCCAACTCAATCCCATTCTATATATTTTATTGCCTAAGAGAATGCCATACTAGATCATCAAGTGCCTCTTTTGCTAGTTGAGCCTTAGATTTATCTACACACATCTTCTCAGTACTTGCTCTAGATAGTTTAGGGCTTGCTCAAACATAGCTCCATAGGTGGAGAAGTCATTCACGAAGACTTCCCCCCACTACCAATTTACTATTGAAAAATGTTAAGGACAAGAATTTGAATGTTGCAAGGACATTACATAGGTCGAAAGGCATCTTTCTATATGGAAAGGTTCCTTAGAGACTTGTGAATGTAGTTTTTCCATAATCCTTAGGTGCTAACTGGATTTGGTTATAGCCACTATAAGTGTCTAGAAAGCTATAATAATAATTCCTTAAAATTGTGTCCAACACCTAGCTCACAAATGGCAAAGAAAAATGATCCTTAAATATTACCATGTTCAACAACCTAAAATCAATGCAATACCTTCATTTTTCATCTTTCTTTGGCATGATAACAAGTGGGCTAACCCACTCACTATTCACAATGGGATAGATGTACCTCATCCTTAGGATTTGTTTGATCTCTTCTTTGACAATTTACTTGAGCTTGAGATTCAATCTTAACTGTGGCTACCTCTTTAGTTTAATGGAGAAATCTGTATAGATTTGATGCTACTAATTCTTGGGTCAATTTCTATCAACTCATAATATGACCAAGAAAAGTTTGTTGGCCATTTTTTGATGACCTCTAGTAGCTTATTTTTTTGTACAAGAGTAAGATTTATATTGATGATGGCCCACTTACCATTGTTTAGAAAGGCATATTCCATTCCAACTGGTAGAGTCTTCAACTCAAGGACCTCCTGTTTGAAGCTCTCAAAGATTTTCAACTCTCCCCAATTTTTTTCATCATGTTCATTGGAGCGCTCATGATGGACTTGCTCTAGTTTGTCCATGCCTTCAACATAGTCACTTGTGAGGCTCTTAGTTTGTTCCATGCATAATGTTGAGCTAATCTCTCTTTTAGTTTTCAACCACTAGATGTCCTCCTATTTTGTGGTTACTGTGTCTAGGAACCTTTGAACATCTGTGGTATCTACACACTACCTCCATGATATGAGCTTTGTACTTTTAATGGTCCATAATTTTTTCATATAGTGGCACCATGTGTTGCTATACGTGATGCATGGAACATGCTTCTTTTGTATCTTTTCAAATTTATTCTCCTTGAAGATCTCCAAGGATAGGTCTTTGATTCCCAATCACACATCAATCATACTCAATCAAGGATAGGACTAATTTGCTAACTCTATGGGACTGTTTCCTTTCTTCAGTGGAGGTAGGTTCCAAGCTTTGTACATTTCTTACAAGATTAAATTAACACTAGAACTTGAATCCAAAAGAGCTTTGTAAGGTCTATTTCTAGTGATTTGCAAATAAATCTAGGGACTTCTTGCATCAGATCTCTTCCTAGGAAGATGATCAACCTTTATCCAATCAATGACCACATGTGATCAACATTATAGTCACCTTGGAAGGCATTTGGTTTGAAGGGATCTCAAAGGACATTGTGTAGGAGGAAGGAGAAGAAGTAGGATTAGTAGCTGCAAGTGTTTGTAGGGGATTAGTAAAATTATTGGCTATGAAAAAGGGTCTTTTCGAGGCTTAGTATTAGAACCACTCAATTGGGGGGGTTGGTTGTAAGTTCATAGTCCTTGGGGCATTTCTTTACTTTAGCTAGGTTGGTATTTCATCCTACATAGATGAAGTGAGTGATAAAGGACTTGACAATTGAGGCACTGGAGTAGAAGGATGAGGAGGGTAATAGGGAAATAGGGTGTCCTGCCTTAGAGATGGTGCTCTATAAGATTTAGGAGGGTAGTAGTGGTGCTAGAAAGAAGCATGACTAGAAGAGTGACAAAGGGAAATGGATTGTTGAACATAGTACCACTAAATATCTAGTTGATGGTAAGGGTATTGATGCCTTGGTGGTGAAATCACCCATGACTATGGATGTTGCAACTATGAATATTACTCTTAACACTAAGGTGGTGCTCCACTCAAATAGTAGGATTCTTGGTGGAACTACTGATAGTTGCATTGGGGATTAGACAACCTCTTGGGTGCTTATAATTTTCCTAGGTGAGGATTCAAAGTGTACACCCTAGATTCCTGCAAGTGTGACAAAATTGGACAACATCCCTTAGGATGTTCATATTGGCAAATGTCACATCCATCGTCATCTTTTCTAGAATCTACAACCTCTTCCATTGTATTAGTTCCTTATCCTTATGATGGGCACATTTAGCTTCCTTCTTTCTTCTTTTGTCACAACCATTACCTCCTTTCCCTTTTTTCTTCTCAACAATTATTAGAGCCATTTGAAATTTTTCATCCAAGGAATCCTACATTTTATCAATCTTAGCTGATATTTTAGAAACAAATTTTTATATTAGTAAGGTTTTTAATTGAACCACTTCATCAAGTGGTGTCTCCTCCTCATTTTCATAACACCTAACCTCCCTTTTGTAAATGGAAGGATTCCAATTTTACTCCTCTACACTTTTCCTTTTCCTTGGCCCACCTTATTTCTTAGCCACATACTAAATTAGCCTTTGGATCTTATTAACCCTTAGCTCCTAAAGCCTTCCTTGTGCATAAATCCAAAGAGTTCTCCTTGTTTCTATTCAAAGTCCATCTATGATATGGAGTAGCTGTTCCTTTTAAGAATACCCATGGCTTGAACATCAATGCAATAGAGAGTAATAGCTACCCATGGCTGCATCCAAGGACTCATGTGTGCCTTGTTTCTAACCATGTATTTTCCTTCTTAAGCTAGACACTCGGGAGTATGTCTAATATTTTTCATTGAAAAATTCAAGCATTGTACTTCATCATCAGATTGATTCTAGTTCCAAGAACTAGTACTAACTTTTAGCTTCCTTGATGAGTTTCCTAGGGAATAGCCTTAATTTTTTCCATTCATTCTCCACATTTTGTAAGGCACATGCATCATGAAAGACTTGGAGATGATTTTGTGAATCATAATTATATTTCCCTTCAAACCTAGAGATATTTTTCATGTCCAAATATTTGATTTGGCTATCTTTCACATGTATTGTTAGTATTATCACAACCTTCACAATGTTTAGCATGTTTATGATGACAAGCAAAGATTCATCATAGTCAAAATGTTATTTGTGGCTGTTGTACTAGCCATGGTGCCTATGATGCTCTCTATTGTCCCTTCTTTCTCTGTGGGCGGCTTCCCTTGATTTTCCTTACCCCTAGTTTCTACTATTTTGGAAACATCTATGGTCATCTCTATCCCTTTGATCACCTCCATCATGTCTTTTCCTCATGCAGCTTTAGTTAGAGTTGGAGAAGGAATATGATGAGGATGACAAAGGCAAAGAGGAAGGAGAGCCAGCACTAGAAAAATGCCTACTACTTCCTCTTCTCCAATCCCTACCATGATCACCATGTCTATCATTATCATGATGCTTATCATTCTTGACTCCCTTTCTTTGAGGTCCCACAGTCATGGGATCCATTCTTTTTAGAAATAGGATCATCTACAGTGGACTATAGATGCCTCCTCATCAAGAAGAGAAGGAGAGTCAATGTATTAGGAAGTTCCTAAGAAGAGGTCTTCCCATTCCTTTTGGCCTAGTAGGAATAAGGGGTTTGTGAACTATTTGTGTTTTCATGCTTCATAGCAAGCTTCCATCTACCAATATTTCTTTCTCTATGCCTTTGTAGGATGATAATCCTAGTAAGCATGACCTTGCACCTTGTACTCAGCATTGAGTCTTGTGATGTCCAATCTTATGAGATTGTGAAGCATCATCATAGTAATTGATTGATTAGGAGGCAACATGATGTTTCTCTCCATGTTCGTCCACCACAGTTGTTCATCCCATTGTAGGATGAATGTGAAATACTGAGTGTACTCATCCAAATGCGTATAGACCACTTTGCATTGTTGGGACACAACTGGTTTCAAACCTTCTTGACTTGGATTAGAACTACCCACAAATGGTGGTACAGAATCTTTCCTACAAGAAGAAGCCATGTTAGTGTTTAGGAAATAGTGTGCTTTTGGGAACTCTTTATTATATTAATGATTTTAGGTTTATATCCTTTTCAACATTGTTAAGTGATTTTACTAATGTCCTAGATAGTGCATGTAACTAACTAAAGTCCTCAACAATGACACCGATGATGAAGAGTGAGTAGTCCATATGCACAATCATATGAATCATAAGCATTCACATCATGATCTAGTCGAATTTCATAGACTTTAGTTCTCTAAGTGCACATCATCTAGGATGGTGAGTCTAAGGATGTGATTATTGTCTTCTCAGTTCCATTTGTGTAAGTCCAAGTGTATGGTTAAGTGTAACTATGGCACATGATTTATATATTTTTTATCTATTTTTTCCTCAACATAAAAAAATTAATTAAGTGCTGATTAATATAACAATCCATCTAATGTCTTAACTAATTCCTAGCATAAGAATTTTGTCCCACCTACCATATAGATCCTAAACACATCATAACACTACTAGGTTACCAAGTGTAGGAACTAATCGGATTACCAAGCATTAATGTATGCTTGACATGGTCATACTTATGTGCATTAATTATTTTCATTTAACTAATTAATTAAACGCATGAATGTAAATTGCATAACAGTAAAGTGCATTAAAATAAACATTATGCTAATTCCATGTGCTGCAAGGTTTATCAAGAAGTTCGTATTTATTGTTGTTCACACCAAAGTGTCCAAGTACATCAATGTTTAAATAAAGATCCATACACTTCTCAACTTCCACTATGAGCACTTAGAAAATATTCTAACTATTACAAGAAAAAACTACAAGAGCTTTGCTATGCTTCTAAAATGAACAATGCCCTAAATGTGATGGGTGAACACATTTATATAGGCAAACATAGATACTTTGTTGATGCATCAAATCATGCATCAACAGGTACATGTCAATGCAGATGTGTCAATGCTTACACATCTACAGGGATGCATCGATGTAACCTTGTCAATGGAAATGCATCAATGCAACCTCATCAATAGAGCCAAAATGATTATTCATCAATCAAGTATGTTCCTTGGCACAATATTATATCTCAACATGTTGATTTGGCAATTAAATGTGTGTTAACCATATATACGCATCTTTCTAATAATTGGATTTTCAATATCAATGCTAAGGAAAAATGGCTTCTCTAGAACCTTGACCATTCTTTCTTTTCAATGATTTCAAGTTCTAGGATTTTAAAAATCATATCTTATAAAATTCATTCAAATCTTTATACCAATTCAACCTTGGCTTCTTTATAAAAGATTAGATAACCATCCACATTGTGATTTCTACAATAGGCTAATCTATACAACTTGAAAGAAGAACTTACTAAAGAACATTTTTTCTTATAAATACGTATTGATGAAACATGTTTATTGTTAGCCCCAATGTCAGGTATGCGACGTCAGAGCCACAATGTCATGTATGTAATGTCAGGGCCTTGGTTTGATGTTTCATATCTGATGTCAAGGTATATTCCCCAAGTCTATAAATATCATGCGTGAGCTCTAGTTTTAAGTAAGTTTTAGTTTCAATTTTTAGTTAGAGTAGCAAAGCTCTTTCCATTTATTTTCCTCAAAGTTAGAATATTTTTTGAGTTCCTACAAAAGAAGTCTAAAGTGTGTATGGTTCTTTGTTCGAGCACTAATGTACCTGAGTGTAGCAATGTGATGAGAAAAAAATGAACTCTTTTGACAATCCTTGCAGCATTGAGAATAGCTTAATATTTTCTTTAATGCATTTTACTTTCTTGGTCTTTACTTTAATGCATTTGATTCAACAATTTATTTCTAGTATTTAATGAACACAAGCATGACCACTTTAAGAATGCATATAGTACTTACTAACCCAACAATTCTTAACATTTGGTAGCCTACTAGCGCTATATGTGTTCAAAAAAGTAGGGTGGTTACTTGTGTTAGGCTACCTAGGTAATAGACATTAGTTTTCAATCTGCTCTACCCTTATTCTTGTTGTAGGCAATTACATTCATAAAATATAAAATGACAAAAATTCATATACCTCAATTACACTTAAACCATACCCTTGATCCTCACAAGTGTATTTGGGAAGACAAAAAACATTCTCAATGTCATTTCACTTCCTAGGAAAACTAGTGTACAAGATAACTATAGGTCTACAAAATTTGACTGGATCACACATAATACCTTAGTGATTCATATGGTTGGGCATAGGGGTACCTTGCCACTCACCATTGGCACCATTGGCGAGGACCTTTTTATTGTTTTGTGCACTATCTAGGACCCAGTGAAAATTATTTAAATCATTGGAATGAACCTTAGAGTCATATCTTATTTTACAATTACTACAACAAATTCTCAAAGCACACTATGATTTTTATTTTCTAACTAAAAATGTCTTCTTCTTACATGAGCACTTCTCCACCCAAGGCTAATAATGTTCATTCAACAAAGCCTTAACAATACCAAATCATATATACTCACCCCTAATAAGTATGTGCCAAACTTCATCTTCATCCTACACTAGGATGAACAGTTGCGGTGGTGTGACATGGAGGGCAACATTATGTTGCTACTTAATCATGCTACTCCTATAATTCTCTATCAAATTCTTGAATGGTGTTGTCTTCAAGACCACCATGGGGAGTATAATGTGGAAGATGTTAATGCTAGGGTTTATCATCCCACCGAAGAACAATGCCTACAAGATCAGTAACTGGAATAGTGCTATGATTTTTCAAAGGGAAAATGACTTAATGATTGCCCATTCCTATTGTACCAACAATCTAGTGGAGAATCCTTCTCTAAGGATTTTCCATACAATGATGCTTCTCTCTTTGACTTCAAAAATGGAGGTTAGAACCAAAATCTACACTCCATGGTTCACAATCCTAATTCTAGTAACAAAGGATCCAATGACAAAGAAGGATCCATAGGGGCAAGTCAAGATAGGGATGTCGACAAGAAGCACGATTGTGATCATGGTCATGATCACTGAAGAGGCAATAGTAGGCACTGTGATGGTGTTGATTCTCCTTCCTCTTTCCCTTCATCATCTTCTTCTTCTTCTAGCTCTAGCAATGATTATAGAAGGTGAGATCATGATGGTAGTGATTGAAATGAGTGCAAAAACTAATAGGACCAAAATAACCAAAGGAACTATCAGAACAAACAAGATCAGGGGTGCAAACATTCAAGAGAGGCACATCATCATAAACAAAGGGGTAGTAGAGGGCATTGTAGGGACTAAGATCAAGGCCTCAATGAGCCTCTATTTGCTACTCAAAGTATGCTTTACATCATAGAGGTAGTCAAAATCCCAATAAGGGATGTGAAAGACAATCGGATCAAACAGTTAGACATGAACAATATCCCTTGATTTGAAGGAGGATATAACTGTGATTCACAGAATCATCTTCAAGATTTCTAAGATACATGTGCCTTCCAAAACATAAAGAATGGATGGCAAAAACTAAATTTGTTCCCATGGACACTCATCAAAGAAGCAAAGAACTAGTACTTGTCCTTAGAATTGGAATCTATCAAAAAATGGAGTACCATGCTTAAGATGTTCAATGATAAGTATCAAATGTACTTCAAGGTGTCCAACTTAAGGAAGAAAATTCAAGGGTGGAAACAAGGAACATATGAACCCTTGGATGTTACCATTGGCTAATACTATGCCTTGATGCACAAAAGCCCTAGCCATGGTTACTCTCAATTATCTCAACTTCACCACATTGTAAAAGAGCTTTGTAATGAAATAAGAAAAACCCTTGGTGTCTATGCCCAGGGGAGATTGTCAAAACTAACTACTCATCAGGTACAAAGGTTAATAGAGTAGGTCATCAAAGAGGAGGACAAACTAAGAAAAAGAGAAAGTGCAGAGGAGTACAACCATGATCCTTCCATCCACAAGAGGGAGGTTCAATTCTATGATAGTGAGGATAAATCCATAGTTAATGAGGAAATGCATAAGAAAGCCTTGCCACTTCAACAATTCTAGTTTGAACTTACAACCAAGGTTGATCAGTTAAGAGACTCCATGGATAGTAGATTTCAAGCTATCCTCAAAATCACTAAAGAGTTCAAGGAACAAGGTAGTGACTGTGAGCATAGGAGGTGCAAGGAAGCTAAACATGCATATTACAAAGATAAGGGTAAAATTGCTACAATAGAAGAGGCTGTAGATAGTGAATCAAATGATAACCATGAATGTGATGTCTACCAATATGAACATACTCAAGGATGTTTCCCTACTATGTCACATCTTTAGGAGTCTCAGGTGTATGCCTTATATCCACAACTTACACAAAGGCAAACATCCAAAAGTTTGCCTTATCCTCAAGGTAATCTCAGGAAATTCTGCCAACAACAATTATATTATCCAAATATTACAAAGATAAAGGAAAAATTGCTACAATAGAAGAGGTTGCAGATAGTGAATCACATGATAACCATGGATGTGATGTCTAGTATGAACATCCTCAAGGATGTTGCCCCGTTATGTCACATATTTATGAGTCTTGGGTGTATGCCTTATATCCACAACTTACACAAAGCCAAACATCCAAAAGGTTGCCTTATCCTCAAGGTAATCTTAGGCAATTCTGCCAACAACAACCATATTATCCAAGTAAAGCTCCACTCCAACTATACAAATAGTACAATCAATGGTAGCAACCATAATCATGGGTGCTTGCACTACCAAGGTAATAATACCCTTACTGGCATCCTAATCTATATGGTTACCATGTTTAGCAACCCATGTCTCCACATGACTCTTCCAATCACATTTCTAATATTCAACCTTACTACCACCCTTCTAATTACTATCAAACTCCTTCTCCACACGAAAGAAGGGATGTCACCTCCTATCCTTATTCTTCTCCTTTCCCTGCAGAAACTCCTCCTCCAGTTGCATAGCTACCACCTACTCCTCTTATGTAGGATGAACTGCTAGCTCAACTACAACAACACAATGCTACAAGGGCTATTAATTTGCAACCTAATCATTAATCAGGTGGATTGAATGCCCAATTAAAGAAAAGACCTTTCTTTTGACCCTATAGTCCACCTAAGCCTTCACCTACACTAGTGGTTGATAACCCTACTTCTACCTCTTCCTCCATATAAAATTCCTTTGGGCCTCCTTCAAACCAAACTCTACCAAGGTTCCATACTATAATGCTCACTCATACTATGCCCAATTGGATCCATGCATGAAACCTTTATAGAAAATTAGCCGATCTTAGAAGTCCTTTGATTTATTTGCAAATTGCTAGGAACAAACTATGCAAGGCTTTTCTTGATTCAGGTTCTAGTGTTAATTTGATTTCTCATGAGATGTACACTACCTAAGACCTGCCTCCTCTCAAGAAGAACAACATCAAATTAGAATTAACATTGCTACTATAGCTTCCTAGATGGTTATAGTGGCTATAACCAAATTCAANTACAAGTTGGTTTCAACAGACCATTTTAGCACTTGCTCAAGGCTATTTAGGGCTTGCTTAAATGTAGCTCCATAGGTGAATTCATCCATGAAGACTTCTACACCACTATTGATGTATAGTTGAAAGATGCTTAGGACCAGGCATTGAAATATGGTAGGAGCATTGCATAGACCAAACAACATCTTATGATATGAAAAATACCCCTTGGGACTTATGAACATTGTCTTTGCTTGGTCCTCTAGTGCAATTTGAATTTGGTTATAGCCACTATAACCATCTAGGAAGCTATAGTAGCAATGTTAATTCTAATTTGATGTTGTTCTTCTTGAGAGGAGGCAGGTCTTAGGTAGTGTACATCTCATGAGAAATCAAATTAACACTAGAACCTGAATCAAGAAAAGCCTNGTTCTAAGATCATAAAACTATTGGTGGAGTTAACAAAGAAAGATGCTACTTTTTTCTAAACCCCAAAATGTGAAAAAGCATTTCAGCAACTAAAAGAAAAGCTTGTAGAAACTCTAATCCTATAAGCACCTGATTAGTCCAGACCATTTTACATTATGATAGACACATAAAAGTATGCCTTGGGAGTAGTGCTAATGTAATTAGATGACAAGAAACATCCATACTACACCCACTACACCAACTGAAGCATTATGGATGCATAATTGAACTACACCACCACAAAGAAAGAATTGATTATTGTGGTGTTTTCCCTGGAAAAATTTAGGCACTATGTGCTTGGGTATAAGGTGTTTATGCACACTAATCATAGTGTCATCCGATTCCTAATCAACAAGCTAATGGTGAGCCCCCATGTCATATGGTGGTTGGTGATCTTGCAGGAACTCGATCTTACAATGGTAGATCGAAAGGGCACTGAGAATGTGATCACTAATTACTTATCTTGGTTACGATGGAAGGACAAAGAGGAAGAAAGCCCATTATTCGATACATTTCCTAATGAATTTTTCTTTGCTAGGGTAATAATTGAACAACTACCTAATGAGACAAAATGGTATGATAATATTCTCACTTATCTTCTCACTCAAGAGATGCCACAAGGGTTGAACTACCAAAAAAATAGCAATTTCTTCACTAGGTCAATCTCTTCATAGAGATCAACAGACACCTCTACAAGGTGTGAGCTAATGGACTAGTTTATTGGTGTGTTCTTGATGCTAATTAATTGCATGTTCTCTAAGATTTTCATAAAGGTCCTAGTGAAGGACACTATGCTGGGAGACACATAGCCATTAAAATCTTGATGGCAAGGTACTACTAGCCAACACTCTTCAGGGCTGCTCATCATTTCCTCAACTCTTGTGAATGATGCCAACAAGATGATGGAATGAATACTCAAATGGAGGCCACCTCAATAATGGATTCAACCATTAGAACCATTCAACATCTGGGGCATTAATTTCCTGGGTCCCATCATGCCCATGTCAAATGGAAATGCATACATCATAGTCGTTATTAACTATTGTATGAAATGGGTAGAAGCAGCAGCCATCATTGACTATACATCTTCTACTGCTGCTCATTTTGTACAATAAAACATTGTAAACAAATTTGATGTGCCACAAGCATTAATTTTTGACAATGAAACTCATTTTATAGGCACTACTTTTCTAAAGCTCATGCAATGCTTGGGGGTTTTGCATAAACTCATAACACCTTACCATCCCCAAGCTAACAATCAAGTTGAAGTTACTAATAGGGAAATCACAAGGATACTAACAAAAACTATTAGCAAGTATAGGAAGGACTGGAGCACAAAACTAAATGATGCTCTCTGGGCCTACCACTCAACTTGGAAGCTTTCTATAGGCTACTCTCCCTATGAGCTTGTGTACAGCAAACTACCAACCCTTCCTATTCAATCTAAACTCTATACACTTTCAATAGCTTGTGACCTTGACCTTGACTTAAGTCTAGCTCAAAAAGAAAGACTAATGAATCTCAACCTGCTATATGAGAATCAATTAATACCCTTATCATCTAATGAGTTGCACAAGGTCTATAATAAAAAGTGTCATGACCTAAAAATTAGAAAAGTCAAATTTCAACCGAGAGACAAGGTTCTTTACTAGAACCCCACACACATACCTCAACAAACCAAGTTCCAAATGTTGTGGAAAGGACCTTACATCATTTATGAAACTTTTTCTTTAGGGGCCTTGATGATCTATAAACCTAAGAGCCCAAACAAGAAACAACTAGTCAACATCTAACAAATTAAACCTTTCCATGAGTATATGCCAACCAACACGACAAGCACCTGATCAGATCAACAACCATGCTCAATATTTTGAATCTCCTCCTCCTTTCAACTTAGTCATCGGCAAGATGGCTAACCATGCTAATCATTCAAGCAGCTTCTTAATTTTTCAACTTTTTTTTTGTTTTACACATTTTTAGTTTACAACTTTTTTTTTACACATTTTTCATTTTACACTTTTTTTATGTTGTTAATATTTTCTACTTTTTATTTTACACCATCATTAGTACATTTCACATTTCTTAAAAATTTTATGCTTTCTTCTATATTTTGTTTTATTTGGTGTGATTTTCTAACTTTTTGTTAATAGGTGCCAAGTACATTAGTAACACGTTGGTTGATGGTGGTATGTACTATTTTTGTTATTTGATTTTTGATGTCTATTTTTTGGACTTGAATTTCATTATAGATAAATAGGACATGGCTTCTTTTCATGTAACAAGCAATGAGTCCACAACATCCACCCATCCACACACTCTCTGGTTTTTCTTGTTTTGGAAATATGTAATCCCTTCTTCATTAATAAAACTTTAATAAATTTATGACTTTGATAGTTTCTAAAATTGGGAAGGATCCAATGGTTTGAACAGGGTGTGTCTTCAAGGAGATTTGGTATTCTTTGTGCTTTTCTGTTTGCCTGGGTGCATGTGTGTTTCCATGAATTTCTTACTATTCCATGCCAATCAGTAAAGGAAGTTGAATAAGTCCTTGCATGATGTGGTTTTCATCAAGAAAAGAAATGATGAGAATTCAAAGCACATACCTTGGAAAAAATAAATGCATATATCCTTGCATTGTATGGTTCTCATCATGAAAAAAGAAAAGAAAAGATGTGATTCAAAGCACATCCCTTGGAAAAAATAAATGCATGTGTCTTTGCATGGTGTGGTTCCCATTTCAAAAAAGAACAATGGAAATTCAAAGCACATCCCTTAGATAGAATAAATGGGCTACAAGCACTGGTTATGGGACTAGTCCCCTCTAACTAAGGCCCTTTCTCACTTCCTACTTCTTCTCTAATAAGGAATGGTGGTTATTTTGTGGGAGCACTCTTTTTTCTTAGGGGATGGATTGGTCTTAGAATGTCGATGCAAAGTCACTGAAAGTGGATGGTTTTGGTTTAGAATGAGGATGGATTCTATCAAGTCATTTAACCACATAATCCACAAGGTATTTTCATGTAACAGTAATTAGGAACTCAATTCTACTCTCTCTCATCCATCTATGCTTTCCATATTCCACCTTGCTGCTAGTTTCATATTTTGGTTCAATGTCCTGGTTTGATGTGTTAGAATTCTTTGTTAGTTACTTCTAGGTTTGTACTTAACTTCTGTAACCATTAATCATCCATGTGGCCAATGGACTTTTTGTTTTAAAGTTATGCAAGGGCATAAAAGCCCTGTGCCTACTTTGGGAAGGACCCACTTGCATATCTTTTGGTTTGGTTAGTTAAGTTCTCTATTCTCAAACACTCTTACAATCAGATTCTTTTTGTTTACCCCATCAAGGACATCTAGTTGTACACATTTTTACAACAATTTTTGGTGAATTCTTCTTTTCATTATTATGAATCATTATACTCTCTTCAAATATTTCCTTATATTGAACTTTTTCAAATTTAATGGACCACTTAATTTAATTAACCCTATCTATCAGCTTTCCCGCTAACACTACTCAAGGAACCAATCAACCACAGTCACAACCTAGCCAAGATGAGACAAGGCATTTAACCACCATGTGTTACACATTGCATATTAATTCATGATTCTATTGTGATTGCAATGGGAAGCATGAACTAGAAGTAAGACTATCTTCACCAAGGATGTAGCAACACCACACAATGAGGATCATTCATGATCAAAGGATCTCTTCTCTCTCTCTCTCATTCTTCTACTGCCAAGAGGTGTTGAATATCAATGATATCCAAGGTGTTAATTTCTCTTATAATGGATACCCAATGTTTAAAAATTATAATTTCATACACTTGGGCACTCAGAGTCTGTATGTCTATTTCATCTAAGTCAATCTATCATGTCAATCAATAATCCCATACCTACTCGATATGTTATGTTCTAAAGAACTTGTTCCTCTTCTTCTTAACTTGAGGACGAGTTTACATTTAGTTGTGGGGGTATGATGAAACATGTTTATTATTGGCCTTGATTTCAGATATGTGACATCGCATATGCAACATCGAGGCCTTGGTCCAACATTGCATCTCACACATCAAGGTATATTCCTCACATCTATAAATATCATGCCCAATCTCTAGTTTTAAGTAAGTTTTAGTTTTAGTTTTCAGTTAGAGTAGCAAGCTCTTGCCATTCTTTTTCCTCAGAGTTAGACTATTTTTTGAGTGCCCATAGAAGGAGTCTAAAGTGTGTATGGTTCTTTGTTTAAGCACTAATGTACTTGAGCGCAGTAGTGGATGGGAATAAAATGAACTCTTTTGACAATCCTTGCAACACTGAGAATAGCTTAATATTTTCTTTCATGCATTTTACTTTCTTGTTCTTTACTTTAATGCATTTGCTTCAACAATTTATTTCAAACAGTTAATGAACACGAGCACAATGACTTCAAGCATTCATATAGTACTTGGTAACCTAGCAATGCTTAACTTTGGTAGCCTACCAGTGCTATATGTGTTTAAGATATGTTCAAGAAAGTGGAGTGGTTACTTGTCTTAGGCTACCTAGGTAATAGACATTAGTTTTCAATCTACTCTACCCTTATTCTTGTTGTAGGTAATTACATTCATAAAATATAAAATGACAAAAATTCATATACCTCAATTACACTTAAACCATACCCTTGATCCTCAAAAGTGTAGGTGGGAAGACAATAAACATTCTCAATGTTGTTTCACTTCCTAGAGAAACTAGTGTACGAGATAACTATAGGTCCACAAAATTCGACCGGATCTTGTGTAACACCTTAGTGATTCATATGGTTAGGCGTAGAGGTACCTCGTCGCTCTCATCTTCCTCAAGTTTGGTTGGAATTGGTATAGAAATTCCCATGGAAATACTTCTTGTTGGCATAAGACATTAGCATCCAAATCTTGTAACTCTATTAAGATGCATGAATATATATACTCATGTTAGTCCAAGGCCCATGGTTGACATAGAAGATGTTGTCTCTCACTTGTTGGGGATCTTACAAGCATGTTGTATGTTGTAACTTTCATTCTCATTCTTGGATTCTCTTCTAGGTCATTACTCTTTATGGGTATCATACATCTTGTCAGAATGAGATATGAATTTTTATGTTGTTCTACTATATGATTTGATTGCAAGACAAGTTTATATACATCTTCTTGACCATTCTATTTCACCATATCATCAACTAATTTTTCAACTAATCTTGTTGGTAACAACTAGCTACATTACCTAGACTCTTTAGTAACATTTCTTTCTACCCCCCTTAGAACACTGACTCTTGCAATGTAACTAATGATACACTAAGGGTTAGGAAGCTAATATTATTTATCCACATAGGTTAAACACTTAATCTTAAGATTTAAGAGGTTAAATTTATAAGTTTTGACAATTCAATTGGTAGGCATAATTAACTAGTCCATGTTATCAGCTCTTAAGCTATCATTGAAATATTGGCTATATGAATAATAAATCTAACATTGCTATTGAGTTTAGAAGGCTAAAATATGTTAGAAATTAATATTCATGTGTTAAAAATCGACATCATATGTCTGAGTTATGCTAAAATTAAGATTTTGAGGGTCTTGAGGTACTATGTTGGGTAAAGAGTAAAAACTAATTTTCAAAGTTTTATGACATAGATCTGATTTCTTCATTGCATCCAGGAGGTTGAAATCTATAGGAAACAACTCTTTGTTTGTTGAAAAAGGCTTCCAAAATAGAAAATTATGGCTTATGGAGTTGAAAATCTTAGGCACAAAAAATGAGACTTCCCTAGAGGTCATCCATCCTAGTACTACTCTAGTGCGAGCATGCTTAATTATAGAATTCTTATCTCACTTTCAACTAAGGCACTTAATTATTTTCTTTTTTTTTTTGGTAAATGTTTTTCCATGTTTTAAATTTAATTTTTACTACCTAATTTGTTAGTGTTTTCAATTTTTTTGTTAACTAATGTAAAATTTTATAGTTGATAGGAGGAAGGATTCTAAGGTGTTCATAGAATTTTATGGGAGGTGAAATTCCATAGTGTCCATGGAGCTCAATGGAAGGGAGGATTCCATGGTGTCCATGGAGCTCTATGAATTATCAAAATTTTGATGACTTTTTTAGTAAATTTGATGGCGAAGATGGGGCCAATGTCACTAGCGCAAGCAATGGCAATAGTACAATGGTGATGGTTAATAGTTGGAAAGAAAATGTTAGTGACAAAAATGGTTATGATGGTGGACAATGAGAAGGGCAACAATGACAGTGTGAAAGGACAAAGATAATATGAAGTAGATGGCAAGTAGCACAAGAACGAGCAATGTGAAGTGGCAGGGTTATGATAGTAAGGGTTTCCATAGCCTTTTCTTCCCAGAGGCTAGCAAAGCACTGCCTATCACAGCTAGGTTCAAAGGCCCTACCCTAACACAAAGTGGCCTAGCTTGTCATCACAAGTGGACCACTATGTTCATGGTCTTCTCCATTATTAGTCTACTTACAATGCTCATGCTACTCAAAGTGTATCATAGCTTCTCCTCATGTAGCCACAGCATGGATTAAATGCCATCTTTGGTAGCAAGATTACTTAGATGAACAATCTAGAATAACTTGTTCCAATCACACATCCCTATCTTTCCAAAATCCTTTCTCAGCATTGCCTCCACGTTATCCAAAATCAATGACATTGCATCCTTCATTACATTCACCAATGTCTTATCTTCATCTACCAAACTTCTATGCCTCCCTCCAACCCTAGCATGATGGTCTCTGCCATCCACAAAAGCTAAAGAAATGCCCTCTTGGTGGTCACTATGTCTAAGTTGACATCCATAATTAATGCCATGATGCCATCACCGAAAACCACTAGCCCAACAAGATTATCGACATGACTATCGATGCCAGCAAAAATCTTATTGCACACAACCAACATGCCATGCTAAGATGTCGTTAAGCTCTAGCATTGGCTAACTAAACCCAAGTAGAGCACTAGACCTAGGCCTTATGTATAACCCAATGTAATGAAAAGATAAAGTTGGTGGCATGACAAGTGAAGGATGTTGTGGAGTCTCCACAGAATCAAATTGATGCAGTAGGCATGATAGTAGGTATAGTGAATGAGGGTTTTAGTGGCATCTAAGGTAGCACATGTGATAAATAGTGATGGCCAATGTTTCTCAACCATTTTCAAGCTAGCACAACCACATTAAGGGTTGTGCAACCCTCACAAAATTTCTTTCTTAGATATATTTTATATTTATTTATTTTCAAATCATTTTGGGGTTAGGGTTCACACTCTCAACCTTCTATTATTATTATTATTATTATTATATATACATATTTTTAAATTTTTAAATTTGTATAATATATACATATTTATATCACCATGGTTCCCAATCAAGTAGTTACCACAACTAGATCTAAGAGTTGGGTTTAAGAATTATGAGGTGATGAGTCTGATCCCAAGTCTTAAAATTATGGCATTAATTTTTTCTTCTAACATTTTATTATTATTTAATTTTAGCACACATAACAAGAAACTTTAAACATCAATATCTCTAAAACTGTAAGTCTAATCAAGATGAAATTTATACCATTAGAATCATCTCAATGAGTACTGCAGGTTAGCTATGGTTTCAAGGTCTAAAAACTAATTTGAATTTTCAAGATTTTAAAGAATCAATATAGCTTATTTTTGTATGAATCTCATAGAAATAAACATTTATTGGTTGAGTAGGAATGAGATAGTCTTGTAACTAGGTTGAATTTCATAAATTTACTAATACATGAGTCCTAGGTAATATGAGTATTTCCAAGTTTATAGGAGTAAGGTATTTAGGACACTAATTTTCAAATGAGACCAAATCAACTCAAGTCATGGTTACTAACCTTCTAGAAGGACCTTAATGATGACCTAAATCCATTACATTCTAACACTAATATAAGATGGGTAAGAGTTACTTAGATCAATGTTTTACCAATTTTTCTTGTAGTTGATGTACCTTGGTGAGTCACAGTTAGATCTCCTAATTGCTAATATCCTTGAATGAATCTTGGTTGGTGACATTCATGTTCAACATGATACACTTTATGGTTCTAGTGGTGGTTGATACATGTGACATATCTAGTGATGGTCTATGGCTCTCCTTGGATCTTAGCTCCATGGTTAATCATCAAGTTGTAGTTAGCCCATGATTCTAATTCATCCTTGGATTCTGGTTTGCTCCAATACCAAATGTGACATCTTGTTTTTGGATATTATGAAAAACACCAAATATATGTTATATTAGACATTATGCATAATGAGATAATATACCAAACATCATATATATGTAACATTCAACATTACATGTAAAGAAAATAATAGGGAG
>MNCI01027535.1:0-12770 GCA_015680685.1 Gnetum montanum
AAAGAAGCTATTCCGGTCCCATCAAAATACCAAAGATTTTCTGAAACCTGTCGACTACTGAATTGTTCAACGGCATGACTACAAACAGAGGCTCTCTTACAACAATCCCAATAGTAGTTTCCACACGTTGCACAATAATGAAATTTACCAATAAAATGCTCTTAAGTCTTTTAAACACAAGCGCTTATATGGCAAAATTTTAATAGAAATTTCTATCAGGCAACAAAATAAAAGAGCAATCTAAAAATCCAAAAATTAGTTGCCAAGGATGATACTATCTAAACCACTAGCTAAAAAATTTAAACAAAACAAAAAATGAAATGCATAACTCACAGGACCATGACAAAGAGGCTGAAATCTTTATTCTAGCAAGCCATCTTGCAAGCAATCTTCTTTACAAATCTTCTTTGATCCCAAGTGTGATGTGTGAGACCCAATGTTCATCCCTCCTCCTCCTTAACCCCTGAAGCCTTTTTATAGGGTTCAAAGGTAGGAAGAGAAGTTACATATTTAAAAATATCTCACCTAACTTCTCTCCCAAGTAACTTGGCCAACCAATTAGGAGATTACTTTTCTAACAAGTTAGGAGGCTACTTGCCCAAAATGTTAGGTAAGTTACAACAATTTTGGGTGGTTGCAACCACCAAAGAGAAAAAGATATTGACAAGTGACCTTAGTAGTTAAAATATCATAGAAAATTAAAATACAATCTCTAAAATACATAGGAATACAAGCTATAGTTGCAACTTACTCCATACATATATATCCTTTTAACTTTGCTTCTTCAAAATGAGATGTCAAGTCTTCTAACTGATGTATAAGAACTCCCAAAATTCCTAAAAGACGAGATTCTCCTCCCCCTAGGGAAGTTACAATTTCAAAAATATCTCTCCTATCTTCTCTCTCAAGTAATTTGACTAACCAATCAGAAGATTACTTGTCCAACAAGTTAGGAGAAAGTTATGTGGTTTAGAGAGTTAGGAAGTTATGCATAAAATGAGGAGCATTTTATGCTAACTTTAATGTAATGTGACATTGAATGGGATAATCAATATTGAAAATTTTAAATGGGTAGTAACTTATATGTTTCAAAATAATATTTTATGGCTTGTGATAATTAAAAAAAGGTAAGTTTATAACTGGGGCTTCACACTTAGTGTATATGGTATTGTGATTATTTTAAATTTTTAAAATTTTATATAATAAACTGCAACTCTAGTTTATCAGCATCAGCCCAAAATATCTCTGGACACTTGTCTTGACGTGTCTCTATGTCTTCATTGTCATATTCATCGGACTGGTATGCGATGTCGAATGCATCGGCGTTGGACATGGCTGCTGTTTTGGGAGGTAAGTTGCAGGAGGAGTGAATGGCATACCGCCTAAAAATTTGAAATAAATCTTGCAGAAGAAAAACCCTATTTAGCGATGAAGTATCCTGCACAAATTTTTGAAAGTTGCAGGGATGAGCTAGAAACGTGCCTGCTTGTTCTCTATTCTTTGATTTCCGCAGTGCAACCGTAGCCAGACATTTACACGTGGGACAGAACACAGAAAAATGCAGGTTGAAATTTGGGGGTTTTCTGTACATGCCGCAACTGCATGTTGTGTTGGTGCCATCGTCACAGCCCTCACCTCCCTTTGCTCATCCTCTGCCCGCGTCTCCTGCTAGATCTGTGCCTTTTCCTAAGAGATCTGTGCCTGCTTCGGCCAGATCTGTGACTTTCTCAGTCAGATCTGGCTATGACCAAAGCCGTGGTGGCCGCTGTGCACAGAACAGAGGTTTCTCTTCTTCTTCCGCTACCCACATGCAGCCCTCTCCTGCTGTTTCTGCCTCCCACATAGGCACTTTCGCTGGTTCTCATGACGTGACGACCACCAATGACGGCGCGCAGACAAATGCACGAGTCTTCCCCAATGGCGACAATAGGCAAATCGGCTCCAGTAGCAGCGGCGCTCGTGGTAGTTCAAGTGGCAGCGGTAGCAAGGGTTTCGGATCACACGTGAATTTGGATTTTTTCATAAATACAGAAACCTTTACACCATTTGACAATTACAAATTCAAAACCAACTTAACTCTTTAGCCAATTTTGGATAATTCACTACCCACGGTGTTGTTTATTTTGTCCATATATTTCTTTCTTGTGGTAAATAATCCTTCTCTTCTTTTTATTCCAACCTTCACTTTAGAAAAT
The DNA here is from genome assembly GCA_015680685.1 of Gnetum montanum. NCBI lineage: Eukaryota > Viridiplantae > Streptophyta > Gnetopsida > Gnetales > Gnetaceae > Gnetum > Gnetum montanum. The sequence goes on from MNCI01027535.1 coordinate 2,196, forward strand.
AACTTGACACTTTAATTTACTTCTCAAGAAGGCTTCAATCATCAAGATTATTTACCAGGCTTTCTTCTCCAAGAATACCCATTACTCACAATACTAGACTGCAAATTTTCAACCAGGGATTTTGCTCATATTTTGAACAAAACATTCCAAATGAACAAAATATTCCAACTACTCCATGTAATGGCCAAATGTGCCAACACAAGCAACACCTATTAAAGAAAACATAAGAATTACATGGTTCCTCAACTTGGGTAGTCCACTCAGAGGATAGATTCCTTGCACACCTTTGAACTTTGTTTCTTCTAAAATGTGATGTAGAGGAAACCACAACCTTTACAAAGCTTGAGCTACACTAAGTAGAGATTCTTCTAAAACACCACTAAGAAAGCTCATGTTGTAACCATTTACATTATAACCCTTATTCCATGAAAGCTAAGGCTAAAATTTCCTTTTAAAATGTGAAGATTGTAATCCAAGATATACAATTTCACATACTTTAGCTTTTGGGGATAAAAAATGCCTCATAAGTGATCAAAGCCTCAACCCCCAAGTGATAAAAGTCATATTATGCCTATATTTTGGCTTGGGAATGTTAAGAATGCCTTTTAGACTACCAAAATTGGGATTTTGATGGGTTTTGTGGGGAAAATAACTTTTCCTACACTAGAAATACCTATGGAGGGTATAACCTCACCTATGCCTAGCATTGGGGGGTATAACTCCTACACCTCCTAGTGTTTCACCTTTCCCCTAGCATTGCTCTAACATGACCTAAGAGCTCATCATTACTCCATCTCCAACATTGATTCTACACTTCAACATTGTTGTTGGAAGGCCCAATGTGGGTGGAAGAAGTTAGTATGGGTAAAATTCACATTTACTATATTTGGTAAATGGAATAATTTTGATGCATGGGGATATCAAAACTTATAATACATAGAAACCATCATGGATTTGGAAACCTACAACACCTATACATGGTAGTAATTTGTTAGCAATTAGGCAGAAATTTCTAACAAAACTCATGGTCATGGAAACCTATATAAATTAAGTTACAACACACTAGAAAGGTTTCACTCTTTTGCACACTGGACCATATTTTCTCTGCATTCAAGATCTTTGAAGAACCTAAAACCATAAATCTTTTGAGTCATCCCTAGTGTTGAACCCATAGCCATTGTAATCATTGTTTTACCCTTTAAAAATTGTTTGGAATTTTGTAGTGACATTGAGAAACCTAGACATCTAGACTACTAGCATGACTCTTGTTGATAGCTCAAAACCCCCATAGATCTCACCCCCTATACCACCAATGTTGTAGATCTAGTGAGGATTGTAGTAAGATTTCATATTTTTGTAACGTGTGGAGCATTTAGATCATGGAGTTGACTATGGTACCTAAGGCTACCAACTTTAATAGATTCCAAACTATTGTGCATTTCACTTGTACACATTTCTAAAATTTCTTTCTTTTTGTAATAAAGTGTAAATTTTCATTTTTTTTTGCAAGTTAATTTACATTACTTATATTCCATGCATATTTTTATATCAAATGTGCTTCATTTTCATTTTTGCATTACCCTCATTTATACTTTATAAGTCTTTGGATGATTTACTAAACCATCCAAGGCACATTAGATTCTATTTTTTTTTTGTGGAGGCCATTAGGATCTAGGGTTAAAGATATCTACTACTAAAATATTTGGTTTTTTTAGCACTAAATTTTCTCATCACTACAATTTTTTCTGGAACTAAAAGAAGGGCCTCTATCCAAATTTTGCATCCAATCTAGTTGCCTATTGGATAGCATTTCTTACAACCAAAAACTTCAAAATTTTTAATTTTTTTTCAATTTTTTCTATTAATACCTTTCTCTACTATGAAACCAACACTACCACCTATACCCCCTACCTCCAAAACCCAATGTTCAAGTTTTAGGTAATTTGGATTTTGAAACTTTTCACAATAGTTACTAGTCATTCCAATGCCATCATGGGTGTTCCACTCAAAACTTATCCCCCTACCTTGCTATGAAAATTTTCTAGCAAGGCTAGCATTTATAGCCTACTAAAATGAAAACATTTCAAAAATCAAAATTTTAATCTTGTTTTTGGACAAGAGGCCATACTACCTACCATAAAGTAAACACCCCTCCCAACACTGTGAACAGAGGTGTATGATTTTTCATCTTACCTCCTTCTTCTTCCCTTCTCATCTCCAATGTTGGTGTTGTTGGCAAGTCTAGTATGGAGGGGGTTTGACACCAAACATTTTCTTTTTTCTTAGGTAAAAGGGTATAATCTCCTCTAATAATCACCTACACTATGCAACCAAAAACCTTTGACAACCATGCCCCTTTGGGCATTTTGAAAATTCTATTTGTTGGAATTTTTATTCTCTTCATTAATTAAACATTTTATCTAGCCAAACTTCAACATTATCAAAATGTCATTCCAACAATCAATTGTTTTGCCTTTTAACTTTACCAATACCAGGTATAGCCAATAGGCTATAAGGGTGTATGATCCCATGGACACCATTGTAGATGAATGTAGATAATCATTAAGGATTAAAGGGTAGAGTACTAAGTTCTCAGTCATCAACCATTATAACTTTGTTTGTGAAAACATTCAGGTTGGCATGCTGATAAGTAGATGTCAAAGGGGAGTATGATCTCATACATCGTGATGGGAAGAAATATATTCCTTCCCCATATGAAAATATACCCCTAACTAAGACCTATAAGTGCATCCTATCTTAATTAATTGAGATGGAAGGCTAGCTTGGATGAGCAATAAGAAGAAGAGGATGAGTTTGAGGTTGTGTTTGAACATGAAAATCTCATAGGAGGGCTCTTTTAATAATTGACCCCCAAGACCATAGTGCCTATCTCAACCCCCCTTACCTCTTCCATGGGAAAGGTTCTCTAGTCTTACCCTCCTCCCAATCATACCATGTTTAGGCCCACACTTATTATTATAGTGTACCAAATACAATTGGTGTCATAGTCTACAATCTTATATTTCTCCATGTCTTTCGCCAAATAGCCATGGTCTATGTGGTCATCATCAATGGTTGTAACTACCACTAACCCCTTTTCCACCCAAATAGAGCCCTCCATGGGATATTAGGTAATCCAAGTACCACATACATCCTTCATCTCCTTTATGCCCTAGATACTAGCACAAGCATCTTTTTCTTTGTTTAGTCCACCAACTACTATGATTATTCAACCACTCCCTTTAGCACCACAACTAAGCATGAGGCTACAAGCCTTCTAGCATACACTACAACATTTCATGTAGATTCCACAACTGACAAGGATATCCTTGGGCTTGGATCAATCCTTCCAAATGATCCAAGACCTAACCAAAGAGTTAAGAAGGCTTAAAGCCTCAGCATCCTAGATCATCAAAATCATGGATTTCTATTAGGAAGATCCCATTAGTACTATAGTCCCAACACTAACTCTTCCCGCTAGTGTCCCCATAGCATAGTTCACTAAGTAAAATGATGAGGATAACCCTAAATTCCATCTCATAATCTTCTCCTCTAATTTCTTGTTACTACAAGCCTAGCTACATACCATAACAAGAATATTCCCTATGTCCCTTATGGGAAAATCCCTTGATTGGTATCGTTCCTTACCAAGAGGATCCATATCCTCTTTTGAAGACCTAATTTTGCAATTCATTAGCTGCTTCAAGTATAACTTGAAGCTTGACATCATCCTTGACTATTTGATGAAGGTCAAGACAGGGCCCCTTCAATTGGTACAAAAGTTCATCCAATGATGGAATTCTTTGCTAAATGAGATCCCAAAACTAATAGCTAAAACTCACCTTCTATCTATCTTTAAGGGGATAATTAGCAACTTTATTAAATTGAAATTATACTACCTTGATCCATAGTCACTAAGTCAAACCTTTTTCCAAACAAAAAAAACATAGAGGATGGCATAGAGGCTAGCCATGATCCCATCTATGTGGAATATAAGAACCATCATACATGGAAGCACAAGGAGAGGGGAAGAAAAAATAGTGTTGCAATGGCCACTATAACCAGAGAAAACAAAACAACCACCCAAGGACCAAGAACTAACCAACCCAAGGCTCCTATTAATAACAATAACAACCAACCTTCAACATCTAGGCCCTCTACATCAACTACCTCGAGGCCCAACTTTGAGTGAAAATATTGAACCAAGTACACTAGGTTACCCTTGAAGGCATCAGAACTCTTAGACCAAATATTGAAGAGTGGGAGGATACAATATAATTAGAGGACTGAAAATGCCCAAAAGAGACATGAGAAGCTATGTTAGATAGCCAAAGACCCCACTCAAGAAACCAAAGATGATCTTCTGATGCCCAAGTATTTTAAGCTCAACTAATTTTGCCACTATTACTAATTGTTAGGTCATGACATTGATTTTTTCCTAGTGTTAAAGGATGACCTACAAAAGATGAGAGATAGGGGTGAGTTGGTACTTGATGCTTCCAACATAGTAAGGCCTCAAAACCAATTGATGCATGTATATAAAGAGCCATTGAATACCAATAACAACCCATACACCATAACAACATTCAATATTAATAATGATCCAAGGCTAGTGGAGGATCCTTTCATGATTTGGGTACCTTCTCACAATGAAAAGGGTCCTTCAACTTCTACTAGTTCAAGCTCCACCTTTGTTGTAAGGGTACCATCTCCAATGCCTCCCAAGGAGCCTTGGGTAATTAGAGTACCTCCCCTTCCTACTACAATCGATTTCACCTATGCAATAGAACAACAACCCTCCATGCTGGATAATACAATGGCCTCTTCCTCCCAAACAATAAAAAAGCCCCAACTAGGCAAAGGAAGAAGCTTGCATAAAATACCAACAACAAAAATGATAAGCAAGCCAAGGTATGGAAGGAAGTGGATCCTTCAAATCCCTCTCCTATATCATTTGTACCCATGACCTCTTCAACTAACGCTATTTTAACTAGCAAACCATGAGAGGATCTGAAACCTTAAGGAAAAGGGAAAGAAACGAAACTACCACAATAACCAAAACATGAACAACGCATTTTGGGGTGCATTGAGGAAGTTACGAACAATAGGGGTGACAAGCGCATGGCCAAAAACAAAGACTTCCTAAATGCAATGGAATAGGTCAAACAATTGTTGAAACAAAAAAACACAACCCTCAACCTATATGACCTACTCATGACTTATGTTACACATCATGAAGTGCTAATTAAGATGTTAACTTCCATGCCTGTTAGCAAGTACATTCTTGGTAACAAAGAATCCATCCATGCAATGATGGTGCCATCTTCACCTAGGGAGACAAAGTCAGCATCACTAGTGTTTCATGATAGTGAAATCAAAACCAGCCCCCAAAATAGCAAGATGACTAAGAATCCCCTCTTTATAATGATTTAGGTAGGATAATACAAAGTGCACAGAGTGCACGTAGATGATGGAGCTCCTAAGAATGTCATCCCTTATACCATAGTTGAATGTTTATCCCTCACTATACATATAAAACATATGTCAACATTAGCTCTCAAATAATTTAATGGATAGTGGGTTTTTGTCAAGGGATCTATATCCTTGGACTTTGTAGCAAGGGAGCAATTCCCCATAACTACTAATTTCTTAGTGATGGAGGAAATACCAAGATTAAACCTCATCCTGGAAACACATTTTTTAGCTCAATTATGAGTTGTATCTTCACCCATCCATCAATAAATTCACCTACCTTATGAAGGATGTTAATAATCATTCATGGTGATAGTGTGATTCCCTTAGCAGTTAAAAATGTAGACATATAATAGGGGGTCAAAAGTGAAGTTTTAGGAAGAAAATTCTAGCTACAAAGTTAAGAAACTTGATGGAAAGGAGAAGGCTGAAAACAACACTAATGGACTACAGGATATGCTATGGGGAGAGCTCCCATTTAACATCATCAACAAAGGGGATGACGAATACAAGGTTATGCAAAACAAGCCAAATACATTTCCTAATCTCTCAAAGATTAGAAAAAATTTTCATAAGTGATGTATGCCCATAATCCTCCTCCCATCCTATGCATTTATAACCATGTAGCCATATGTACTTACAGCCCATTACGCTAGTTTACACGTTTCCTATTTATGCCATTTCATTAGCTTTATATTAAGCTTTATTTTGCATGTATCCTACAAGTTTACTTTTTTTTTTCATTTCTATTTATTAAAATATTTTCTTTCTCTTTTATCATGATAAACACAAAAACCTTATAAAAACCTTAAAACTAGAAAACCCATAAAAAAATTAAAACATAAAATAGAAAAGAATACATTTCTTGTTATAGAACATGGGATCTTACATGGCCTAAAACTAGCAAGAACATATGGCCTACCATGGCCTTAAATTGGCAAACACCCTTTTGATTTATTTTCATTTTAGATTATAGCCTTAGTACCTAGCCATTTCAACCTTTTTATTGCATTGTTATGTTATAACCAAGTTAGCCAACGTAGCCATGAACAACATTTATAACATAAAACTATGTGACCATAACATGAATAAGACCATAATGTCAAAAAAAATATAGCAAAAACTAAAACTTAAAAATCAAACTAAAACATCTCCAACATAAGTAGTCATAGCCACACTATATGGAAAAATGTTCAAACAATAAAAAATAAATAAGAAATTGTCTATAATAAAAATTTTGGCTAATACTAACCATCAACATCAACATCAATATCAAATGGTCATCAACAAGAAATAACTAAGGGTCTTCTAGAGGAGGAAGTGGTGGGTCATCCGCACCCTTACTATTAGGACTACTGATATCGTTTGGTGCTTGTAACATGAAAACACAAGAACAATTACTACTCAATTCATAACTTAAAGAAAGCAAAACATAGATGAAACAATAAAAATAATCAAACTTTTGGGCAATCTGGCCCAATGAATTCTATGGGAAGATGTTGAAGACCAACCTTCAAGTGATGGAGGATTTGATCCTCTATCATGTGGGCCCAATCCACATCTCCAAGATTAATTATCATGAGAATGTTGCTCTTATCGATGTATGTTCATGTGGGCAATTCTTGTGACACCATGGTAGTAGAACCTCACTTGTAGTGATAGAGACTTGAGGAGTTAGCTATTCTGAGAATGCCTTCAAAGAGTTTGTAGGTACTTTTAGCTTGAATCACTTTTATGAATAACTCCATCTTGCACCATCCAGTAGTCTCCTCCTTAAGAAACTTTAGATATGCTCCACAATCAGCCTTTTATATTCTTTTATGATCTTTTTGTGTCTAGCCCCGCTCTAACATCTAGGCATAATAATCATTCTAATCCTTCACTTTGCGGGAGATGAGGTCCATTTATAACCACTGCTCCACCATCTCCTTGGAAAGGGCAACCTTTTCATGGATGGCATTCTAGTAGTAGACCCATGCGATCTCCTTATCTCATAAGTTTTTTGTGTTAGCCACTTGGGCTTCCACAAAGGCCTTACATTCCTAAAGATCAGTGATCATTTGGCCTTACCTCTTGTTCTCCTCCTTTAAGACCATAAGTTTCTCCCATAGGGATTCATTTTTGCACATGAAAATACATGAATAGTGGTAGTTTCATATAACTTCTATGATACATTTTCAACCTCAAGAGGTAGCCTGGGCAAGGATTCAATCTCCAAGTCATGCCTAGGATCCCATGAACCTGTATGCACTGTAAATAATATAATCATAAAATATACCCATAAGCACAATGTATAACATGAATAGCCATGAGATAAAACATATAATCAAATATACCTCTAAAAACAAAATAAAACAAAGTTCTTACCAATCTTGGAAGCAACGTATTACAACTAATCAATGAGGTCCTTAGCCACTTCATGCATGAATTTCACTTTGTCTAGAACCGCTACCCATGGTTTCATGCAAAACATGGGGTCAAAGGCTTCTGTTTAAGGCTTAAGAACTACAATAAGAATAATATTCAACAAATGGTTAGGACACAAAACTAAACATAAAATAATAAACTAATGAACAACACTAAGGCATATGCATACCTGGCTCCTTCTCCTCTAGGATGGAGGGTTCCCCTAGCAAAGACTCACTAAACAAGGCATCTAGGATATCCGAGGTCACGTTAGCCAATCACTCTTTCTCATGCTACTATAGGAGAACCTCTTATGCATGCCTCTGCTATGCTACTACCATTTTAGCTTGGGCTACCAAGTATTTATACTTGTATACATGAACCATAAATGAAAAATAGTAGAATTTGTCAAAAAAAAAACCTTATAACCTTAGAACTCAAAGCATAGTTACAAGTTAGCAATGTATTGGTAACCACATGATGAGTCCCACCATGCTTAAGTGTGAACCCTCTCTTAGAATATTGTTTAGTTGTTTGTGCCATTACCTCTACCATGGGCCACTTTAGCTTTGTTCTAGTAGCCCTGTCAGCCTCAACATGTAACTCATTGGCCTTCTTAACATTAGCACAATTAATATGAGGCTCCACCACCATGTTATTAGGGAAAATACATTGCCTACCACTAACTCCCTTAGTGGTGATAGATAGTGATTTCCCCAACCTCCTTTGATGGGTTTTGGGCCTACATTGTTAGACAAATGTGCTTTATCCAAGGCCTAGAATGTTAGGATGGGTCTTTGCATACTGATCATGCATCCCTCCTCATCATCAGGAACTCTATGAATATCTTCAAATATGTCATGAAGAATGCATGGTGCATGTGTCATATTATGGTTAGATCCTCATAGATTTTGAGGATTTTCTCATGCAACCTAGTGGCCAAGTGAGTAGCCTAGTCAAACCAAGCATCTTCCATTAGGACCTTCATCATGGTCCATGCTTGGATAATGTTGATCACCTTCTTTTATGATAATAGGTTAGGGAAGGCATTGGATCAAAACAAGGGATAGACCTTGCTTCTGGTACTTATAAATCATCAAAGCCCAACCTTAAATGATCATGAGATCACCTAACCATGTCTCTACCTCCTCGCAATGGCTAGCCTCCTTAGCTGGTTTGGTGATAATCTTCATTCCTTTAATGGGAACATCAAAGAGATCATAGAAGGTAACCTTGTTATTGGGCAAGGTGACATTACATATCTTGGAGTTGAACTTAGTGGCCCCTTCATCAAAGGAGTCAATGATGTTCATTATCTCAGTGGTAGAGATGGTTGGGGTAGGTGCCATGTAAAGATCAAGAAAAATTTCATGAGCAATGCATGTTCAAATATTTCTAGGTTTCTGTTCCCTCGACCAACAGTACCCTAATTCCACCTCATCAAATTTTAGAAAGAGAGTTTTCTTAGCTCATCCAAAAATAACCAAAGTGATGCTAGAATACATGGAAGGCCTTGTAAGACAACAAAAAATGGCTAGTTAGCTAAGGAATAAACACATCATTTATAACCAAGATATAACAACAGCAATAGATCAAACCTTTAAAACACAAAGCTAAAATAGCCTAAAACTATATAACCATAAAAATATTATTATAAATTATCTAAAACCATATTTTTCTTACCTTTCTTCTTCTTGATAGATTAGGATGATGTGGAGGTCCTACCAATGGTTTTTAGTTCTCGAAGATTCTTAGCGGGCATCAACTAACTGTGAACCATTTTGACAACCATGCACCTCTTAAAGGTTGGGGCAAAGACATTGATGTATTTATCAAAATCACCCTTGAAACACCACAAAATTTCAGGTCTCAACATCTCAACTAAAAATTTGTCTAAGTGTCAAAATGGTGACACTTTGCCCATATTTTTCCAAGTGTTGAGTATAGTTAGCTCCAAACTATAAGATTTGCAAAATTTTTCTATGTGTCAGAACAATGGCACTTTCTGCACCCTGTTACACTGCATAGCGTAACGTAGTGTAGCACACTATTACGCTATGTAGCATAGTGCAGCGTAGCACCCTATTACGATGCATAGCATAGCGCACTATTACGCTTCTTAGTGTAGCATCCTTGGGAACCAGTTGATCAAAAAATTCATACTATGTGTGTGGGGTTTGGCAAGGATGGTTTGGCAAGGATGCTTCAAAACCTTCCTTTGATTGAAAAAATTTTCAATCAACACTAGCTAGGCATCCTTGGGAGCTCCAAAACCTTGCCAAACCTAGCCAAAAGTGTTCAAAAACTTGAGATCTGGTGGAACCATGCTAAGGTGCATCTCATCCATGATAGCTAGTGTGTCCCTACTGTGGATGAATGGGGTAAAGCTTTAAAATCCAAAAATCAACCATCTAGTTTGTAGTTTTTGGCTTGAACACTTCCCCATATCCTCTAACAGCCTAGAATGAACCAAAAAAATGTCAAATTTCACACCATCTACCTTGAACATGTTGGGGAACACCCCCCCCCCCCCCCAAAACCCATGTTGGCCAGTATGGATCTAGTGTGAGTACTTTGGGTGTGACCCAGAAAATCCTATCGGTAGTAAGAAATAACCTCAAAACCTATCCTAATGACCTCAGAGAGCCTCCAAAAACCATTAAACACCCCAAAATAGAACTAAGAATACCAAAAATC